>JAQGAA010001216.1:0-16718 GCA_034696425.1 Isotoma viridis | reverse complement strand
GTATGTCACTGCCCATAGCCCTGTATTGCCTTTCTGCGTTCAAAGATCTATTAGTTATTATAGTATATAGGTCTTTGCTTTTAAGACAGATCACAAGCAGTAGGCAGTAGGCAGAAGGATAATTAAATTATTATGGAAGTTATTGATTAAGTATGCTTGAGAAGAAGTGAAATGATTAGTGGATGTTATTTTATCGCAGAATGAAACTACTAGTGTGTAATTATTTATTGTCTTGTTTACTCAGCAGTATCGATGATAGATGATAGACGCTCGGGAGACGTTTTTTAAGCATTATGGTTATGGTTAAGATTTGTCCATGGGTCAGGTAAGCCCATTTACTATTAATTGATACTGGTTTGTATATTTGGTTTTTGTCTGTTCATGGACTAACGTTGGAATAATATTCAATAAGAATTTTAGGAATAATAATTACTATGGGTAATTATGTATGAATACTATGCTTATTTTATTTATACATATTAACATATTCATTTGAATACTAAACCTTTTTCTATATGACTATGGCACTGAAAACACTGGAAAGCTACCTAATTGTAGATCAAGTACAAATATCTGAAGTGCTTAAACCTCATGGGTGTAATTAGTGCCCTATCTTAATTCTATCTAGCTTCCTTGACTTTCGCTGAAAGGATACGGTGGAAATAAGAAGCTGCAATAGTAATATTTTTATCCTAAAACTATACCTCGTTCTCGACGCAAGGTTTGATAGTCTCAATGGTGCTCGTAACGTAACCGTTAGTTTAAAAATAAAGGAACCTCAAACTTTCATGATCATCATGAAACATAATAGATGAAATGGATTGAAGTTTTGTGCTTACTTTACAAAAGATAAAATTTAATTGTTTGCTCTATCTATACTTTATAGAAGAATTATCGTATATTCATATGGATTATGGAAAGACCTTGTACTAGCTCATTTCTATGTGGAATAAAATGGCTCGAGAGCCGTGTTTTTTATGTGCTTGAAGTTTTCATTTGGCAATTATGGCATTCCCTGACCAGATATTCTAACTTTTATATACTTAATGTTATAGAGATTATATACTTATATCTATCTGGTTACGATTTCACTTTAATACTATTCTAATCTTTAGTAAAACTTGACTGTGGTAACAACATTAGGGGAAATGGTAGCTTGAGAGATTTTTTACTGTATGCTGATTTTAAGATATGGAATTCCATAGTATTAAAATAGCAATTTAATAGCAGAGTTTTGGTCTCTAAACCGATTGATGAGGATAGTTTTTAAGCTAATTTATTATGACGTTTTTAAGGGATAAATAAGGGAATTTTGGCTGAAAGTTGTGAGAATGTATTAATCGCGTCTTCTCAAGAAATTCTGTAAGCAATAATTGGCATGTTAATTCTAAAAATCCATTGAATGGCTAGCGGCTCAACGCTGAAGCTTTGAATAATTGAGAAACATCTACCCAAGGCTTACGCTTAAAATTCTTGGATGACACGTTTTTGGTTGACCTGCCATAATTGGAGATGGAATTCCACCCAAACGCTTACATTTGTTGTGAAATATTATCTCACTTTATGTTTTGATGTGCGTTATGTGTTACTGTAATTCTATTGGCATTAAATTAAATTAAATTAAATTTTATAAGTTTCTTAATATGCTTCATTTCCTTCACTTTGAAATGGCTTTGAATTCTTATTGTTATAATGTCTATGAAGTAAGTGCTCTAAGCGTCAGGAAACTGAACAACTTGAAACGCTTCCTAAGTTTTAAAATGCAAGGTTTCCTTTAATCATGTCTGTGCATGCAATTTATTTGCACGCTTCTAAATTGGAAACTAGAAAAAAATATTTCTGAGCATTTTTCATTTTACTCCCACGTATAATATTTTCAATAAAGATTATTTCTACCTTTTAAGAATTTGGTTTAAACACATCAACAAATATAATAGTACTGGAACATCCAAACGTTTAGGTAATTACATGCGGGCTTAGTATGAGTATGGTAAGGTCTAGGTTTAAGATCCAAGTTTCGCGTTTAAGGTTTATGTCTATGCTGGTGTGATTCATAAAAGATCCAGATATGTTTGGTGTATACCAGATCAAAGTGGACAAATGATAGGAAAAAAGCAGTTCAAATAATATTAGGTCTCCCTTGAGGCTTTCCTGTCTGTCGGAAAGGGTGATTTTATGTTTGCAATGATTTTATGCTCGAAGTCTGTAAAATAATATGTGCAATTTTGCATAAATTGCAGATAAGAAAGAAAAACCTGGATGGGTTCTATTGGTTGTTCACCATATTAAAAATAGTTGTCTGTACATTATGAATTTAGAAAGTGTGAGTGACGACAACTGAGGAAATGGCAGAGATGAAACTTATAAGAAGATGGCATACACAGGTGTTATTAATGATAGAGCATAAAATCTGAGAGGAGGTTAATAGTCACCAGGAGACATCCGAAATGAATCCTTGACAGTTATAGCCATCACCATTACCCGACTTTTCCACACCGTCTTATGCTCATTCAACCGGATTTTCGAGTTCCCCGTCAACCATGCCATGAATGCTGTGAGACAAAGACAAAAGAAAGCTTCTAGAAACCGTCTTGTCTCATGCAAATTAGGACTCTTTCCTTTCTTCACGCTTTTGTAGCTGCCAAGCATCACATAATCTGAATAAGAAAGACTCTATCTACGAGTGCCTTTGATGCTCTTTTTATATTATGAACTAGAATAGAGATCCGAAAGGGCATTATGTACCCTATTAGAAAAATAAAATTATTAAAATCTTCTTTTCCTTATACCTTTACCTTGCCTTGTGTCAATGTTCACCACGAATTAATTTCAACAGTGTTACCTTGTAAGATTTTCTCCACTCATTCAAATTCATAATCCATCGTTTTCAGCTTTGATGTTCGGATATAAAACTTCAGCACATCTTCCTTCTTTACTGGCATTTCTTATATGGTCAGACTTTTAGAGGATTATCTTTACTTTCCTGATAAATCCATTCAAACAAGTGCCAAAGGAGAAATTGGTTACTCAGCATAAACTATATAGGTTTTTCAATTGCATGGTAGTATTATATTAAGTATTATTCTATTCTGCCTTGTGCATGACAATTGACAATGAGATGATAAGCCATAGTCTCATTACCATATTTGTGGATTATCTTGCCAATAAAATAATCTTACCTTGTTCGCTAACGCATTTAACATATATTTTCAATAATATAATATTATGTGAGTTTTAGTTGTTCTCGCGTTTGATTCCTTAAAATGAATTTTCATTGAAGGTCCTTCTCTTATAAATTTGATTTTGGTAAAATTATTTAACTCTCCCACGGTTAACGTTATGCAAATCGTTCAAATAAATCTACTTTTCACTTCAAATTTCAAAAATTTTTAATTTTTCTTTCAACCATTAATTACGTTAAAGATATTAGACCTTCAACAAAATAAAAAAAAATTCTTAGAAATTCTCTGTAAGTTGGTTCAAAATGATTTTAATTATGGACAAAAGTTCAATTAAATTTTATTACAACGGCAAACTTTTTTTTAAAGTTGTTTCAAGTTGCTTTAAGATAACTTTTTTAAGTTCTTTAAGGATGAATGCATTACTTTATTGATGCTCAATAATCATATATTTTTCAGGTCAATATAAGAGTTTGGACAATTACCCTGACATAATGCTTGATTGAAACAGTATTGCTTTGATCTTGAGGAGACGAAGAAACAATTTCATTTCCAATACAAACCACAGTATAGAATCATTAAATGAGTAATTGAAGATTATCAAAGTAATTTAAAATTTCTTGAGAGCTTATTCATAATTTCAATGAAGATTGAATTGCATGAGAGTATCATGTAAAACAGTGAAATGTAGGGCAAAGTAAAATAAATTCTTCCGTGTATCCAAAACCTAATATATTCGCACTATGTATGTACTAGACAAAGTAAGTTTAAAGCTTTATAGGAAGTGAAAACTGCATGCCTTCGAAGATTAATTTTCCGTGCGAGAAATTTCACACGCTTTCTACCACAGTGATAATTGAAATAGATTAAAATTCATTCTGCTAGAAATATATCGGCAATTACTAAGCCAGACCAGAGGTCGATTCATCTCGTGATGAACACAATCTGAAACTTGTGCTTTCGGAATTATTCGTCGTAAGTACAGGTTCAAATAAGCTCAGGAAACTTTGATTTCGTAGTGGCTTTGAATTCTTACCTATTTTGAGCCTGGGCAGTCATCGATTGACAGTATTGTAAATATGAAAATGGATATCCTTTGTATCCAATGATATAGATACCTTAATACGCTTGTATCATTAGATCCTACATGTTGCATTGTTTGGACTACGAGGAATAATTAATAATTGACTTTCCCTACAGCACGTAGTTTTTAGCTGTACGCGTCATATCTATTATAAACCTTGCATTCAATTCATATATTGATCAACAAAGGACTATTGTTGTTTATTCTCATGTCTGTTTGCTATCTAGACATTAAGCCTTAATGTATATGCCTACAGAATATATTAATTTGAAGAATTGATTAGCCTGTACCATATCTACAATACTTCAACCAGTCCCATTCTTGATTGATTAAAATGGGCCAAAATTATTATTGTGTTGAGGCAAAAAATAGCACAGCAGAAATGCTCATACTCTTTATCTATGAGGATTGATAGTTGTAATCAAAAAAGTTTGTAAAGGCAGAAATAAATGAATTCTGAGCGAGATATTCTTATTACTATAACGAACTACAAAGAAGTGAAAAGTGGCATTAGTACTGTTCTTATAAAATCTTCGAATGCTTCTCAATTGCGTGATTCCCAAAATGGAAGGGGTAGATATTCTAGCTATACTAACATAAGAGCAAATAATGTAACACACTTGTCATAGTATAAAGAAATTGAATGACGACGTGGAATTGAAAGAAAGCATTCGTGAAAGATCAGAATTGAGTTTTTTTTTGCATAATGGAACGAGAAAGAAAGGAATAAAGACGAGAGAAGCTGTGAATCTAAAGTCTTCAAAAGGTGAACAGAAGGAATTCTGCACAGAAGGTGTTCTGCACACAGATGGGTAAGTGTATTTATAAAATCAATTCAACTGATGATGATGTGATGATAATTCGTTTCATTTAAAAAACTCCTGTTCCTTACAAATTGAGTTATTTTTTGCTGATTGAGTTAGTAATAAAATTACACACTCTAAATATACCCAATATTTTATGTGCTGCTGATATTAAAATAGATTAGTTGAGGTTTTTTTGTCCTACTTTATTACTGTCTAGTATTCTTTCAACGAGCTATTAGATATTTCTGTGTGAACGTTATGCATCATCTACCTGTCACCTGTTGCCAGTTTTCTTTGATAACGTCCTAAATCAATCCCTTGATTCTGACTTAGATGGTTGACCTTGAAAATGAGCTTAAAAATGGTTAATTATTAAGGTTTGTTAATAACTGTTAATTGTTGTTTAAGGGTAAAATTGATTTAGCTATGGTGTTCTTAAGTGTTTACCCAATAGTTGTTGAATAGTTACTGAGCGTTTTTGTTCTCTTTGAATATTAGACAAAAATGCTTTAGACATTACGCAAACTAGACAATAAAGAAATTAGACAAAATACCTTATACTAAAACTCCGTAGACAATATGTCGTAAAACAATATTACCGGACACGGTTCTTAAGACAAAATGGGGAGTGCTCTTAGGAAGGTTGAGAAAACATTGTTATTTAAAATGGTAAGATTTTAATCGATCAAAGATTAAATGTCTACACTATCGAATTGTATGTGAAAAATCAAGTTATGACGGTTCATCAGGGAAACATACACTGTAAAAATCCTTTAAGCCTTGCTTCAAAGCTTAGCTTTTCATAAGAAACTAAGTAGGGAAAGCTAAACAGAATAGAGAATAGTGGTGAAAGTTTTGCGTGTTCTATAATACCAGCAATCGTATTTAAACGTTTCGTAAACCTAATTTTAATGAAGAAAAGTACCTCAACGTTAATTACGATATTCCATTTTTTTAAAGGTCAGATGCTTTTATGATAAAAAAATATTTAAACATTTTTTGCACATTGAACGATGATTATAGACTTTATTCATTCATCCCTACACAATAATAATACAATTACATAGAATTGCCATTAAGTGAAGAAATGTTCATCCAATTGACCTAATTTATTTACACATAAATTGTACATAAACATCAACACACAGGTAACTATTTTTGAACACAAGCTCACATCCCACAGGCCTTATGTGCATATCACGACATTCATAATTATATAGACTACTTACTACATACACCTATTATGGTTTATACAGTGCATTTTACAATGTTATAATATTGACACATAAGAATCAGTAGGTATAGATAGTAATTGTAGATTAACTATTGGCCATCGGATGATTCCGAAAAAAACATTGAATAATTTCCTAAACTGAAAAAAATTGATATTATATGAAACTACGAAACTACCCAAACGGAGATATAGCTCCCGATGCGTATTTATGTAAAGAAAAAATATGCCAAGAATTACTACATAGAAATTATTAGTATACTACGCAGTACTTTGTAAAATAAAACTGTAGATTAAGAAAACCAATACATAAATATGCCATGTTATAAATACAGTACAGGCTACAAAAATTAAGGATGTTCGATATTAAATCTATGTTATGTAAAAGCGTAAAACTTAATTTTGGTTTAATATCATATCGTGTGGTTTGAAGATGACATTTGTTATTTGATTGTATGTATTATGATTAGATGATTACAAAAAGACCTTGCATAATCTGCCGAATCTGCCCCCGTACTGCACTGCCAAAAAATTGTCTTCATTGGATATTTGCACATATCACGCGTACTATCTCCGTACTTTTTGAGTACTTTTTAACAATAAAATGCAATAGTAAATTGGCATTGACTGACACTATGAGATTCGACTGTTAAATCACAAACTTATCTGACTATTGAACAAACTACACAATTTATTTAGTTACTCCTTTTACGATTACTTGCAAACATTTACGAAATAGTAGTTTTCTTGCTAGTAACAACAGTCACACAATTAGCAATTAGCACCCTCGTCCACCTGATTTGACCTGATTGTTGATCGAATTGTTTGAATATATCATAATTATTCATATGGTATGAATGGCTAGAAGACAGTAAAACTAATAATGTTACATCCTTTCAGTATGTTTTCAAAATTTTTTTAAGATGACTTGTTCCCCATTAACACATGCTATTGTACAACAATGACGTTTTAAGTTTTATTAGCAATAATGCCCAGTTCACTCAAGCCGCTACGATTAAATGTTAGATAGATGCACTTGTTTGAATAAATAAACTAAGATCATTATCAACTTGACACACAACATTGAATTGCTTACTTTCTTCTTTATGTTGAAGTAACGTAATTAAAACATATTAATGCAACATTGAAGATAGACTAGTTCTTATTTAGTGATGGAATATGCAGTTATGGAATGGGTTGAAAATTATGGTAACGCAACAATGGGCATAAAAACTTCCAGAAAACTTCTCTAGCTTCTTGTCGTATTGCAGACATAGAGTTACTTGAAAATTGCAAGCCTAACATTTGAAGAAACCTTCTCCTTTTTGCTGAGAAGAAACTTAAAATCACGGCAAATATACTATTTTGTCTACGGTTAATATTTTTTATACCATTTTTAAGAAGTTTTTATTGGGTTTTTAAGTTTAATGGATGAAATAGATAAAACAATACACTATAAATGCTGTTGTGACAAATTAAAGGCCATCTCTAATAACAAAACGTTCCAGGATAGATGAAAATTGACCTCAAAGTATGTAAAGAGTGTTTAAAAAAGAGTTTTCTAACTTTCTATTGTTAATTTTTATGAATTTATAAAGGTTCAGGGTGGCAAAGGCTCGATTAAAAAAGGTTAGGTGGCAAAAGTTCAAAGGTAAAATGCCCTGTACCAAAATGAATGAACTTGTCTTGGAATTTTTAAGAGAACTATTATTCATCAAAAATGTATTCATTTAGTAAGTTAATCAAAGGTAAAATATTCTTAGAGGACAATAACTAATATTTGAGTGCTCGATTCTCCTTTGCAGCGATTGATTGGTTTTTCTTCAACGTTAAGTAAAAAAGCAATGTCTTGTGATAAATAAAAAAATAAACTTTTAGACTCGTGTCACGATCAGGGTAAAAGTAACAAACTCACTATAAAATTATAAATTATGAAATAGAAATGAGGGCTATCCAGTTTGCATTGATGGCAATTCAGTTGACTAATTGCAAAAAGTAATAGCTGTTAGAGATGAACAAAGACTAGTGTGTTTATGTTGTGCTATTCGGTTCTGATTGATTGATCAGAATAATATCGTTATGTTTATGTTTCGGTATGAAATTAATTGTACTGAAGTATCCGATGATTATGAAGTTTCAAATTGATTGAACCTGGTAACATGATGACCATTGACCAGATATTTACCTTGAGTCCGACCCTTGCTCATTGTTATCTTCTTCAGGTGACTCACCCAGACTTGAGAGAAAAATTGGAACAACTTGGGGCTGGGGTTTTTCATCGTTTCGGCAAATGCAACGGCAAATGATTTTCTTGAAAGCGAATCGGAAGTCTCGGGAAAATAGGGCATATATCATTGGGTTTATGGCGCTTCAAATAAGAAAAAAACACGGTTTAGATGCAATTTGATACGACACATCTTTAACATTGGTCATAAGTAAGTTTTTTAGATGTAAAGTAATTTAATAAAAAGCGAACCTACCTGTTACAATACCCCAGCCAAAAGAGAACGGAGAAAACAAGGGGTGGAATACACGTTGGACAAAACGCTCTGATGACATATATTGTGAAGAATGGGAACCAGCATCCAACGAAACAAAGCATGATTATTCCTGGAGCACAAACAAATTAATTATAATTCATGTATGTTATTTTAAGACGATGATTAACTTTACAGATTCTCAAAAATAATAGATGAATTCAGTTGAAACAACCAAAAAGGATGACATGAAGAAAAACAAACTAAAGAGGAAACTCATTTGCTGTTGCCAACGGGCGAAAAGTTAGAATTCTTCAGAGTAAAGTTAATACCAACCCCAGGAGAAAGCCTTAGCCATATGTAAGGAAAATAAAGCAGAATTCTAATTCATAATAAATGTACATCTCAAGTTTCTCAAGATCCATGCGGTCATGCAAACTAGTTAATAATAGAGTAAACACGACAAATTCATGATTTCGCACACCTACCCTGCCATCGACCAATTCATTCTGTATAGGGTTGGAATTCTAATTTCATATATACCTCACAGTTCCACTGCTCCCACTAACTATTTCATATTCGTTTTCGAAAAGGGCATGGCATATAGTCCTTAAGAAATCCTTGTGAACTAGTTTCTGCTTTACAGTTTAGAGATATTGGAAAATAATAGATGCTAGTGGCATTAGACAAGACAAAATACTGGCTTTGATGTGAACACGGCTAATCTTATTCCAAAGGGAAAGTTCGATACTACATGTTTCGTATTGGTACGCCTACAGCGTTGTTCCTTTAACATCTAAAGCGGTAATACTATTAAAACAGAGAAAAAGAAAATAAGGATTGATATTGGGTGGGTATGGGAGATTGAGGATTTCTATCACGCACCGAGAGTTTTAGCCGCTTTGGTTTCTATACGGAATCGTTTCACTTGAGCTTTGATGTTACGCTTTCCCATTTTAGAGATGAGTTTTGGTTTGGTATCTTCTGTAGAACTAGAGCTTAACGCTTCATATTTGGTTGCACACAAGGTTGGAGATGGTGAAGGAGTTGATGATTCAGAATCACTTGCATGCATTAGTCGACGATGACTGTCCAACAACTGTCCTCCTGGTAAGTTCAACCTCTTGTCTGATGCACGTCGAGGGGAAAGGTTACCCCCACTCATTCCTGAACCACCTTGAGAACAACCAGCTCTGGGCCCATTAGCTGAGAAGTTTGCACTATAGTTACTCCTCGGTCTGTAGGAAGAAGATCGTTTACCTGTAAGGAGCCAAAAACGCAAAAACCGCATGTAACTTCTTTCTCTAGAATAAACACATTTGGCAATGAAAGGATTTCACTTTCTGTTCGCAATTCTAAAGCTTCATTTCATAATTAGGATGAAGCAATTTCTTAACTTGAATCAACCAAAATCTCGAATACAATACAAAGTTTCAATTATGGTAACTTTCATTGAGGAAGTGATGTTAATAATACATCTTAAATACCCTGCTTTTTCGTCAGCAGTTACTACCTACATAACTTTAGTACTTTAGACTTCAACACGCTTAAATATTGTTATCATATTGAAGCATTTTATCCGTTTCAAATATACTCAACCTGAAATACAAGAAACTCGTTGATAAGTACGTAAAAGTTCAAATTTAGTTATTGATAGGTTGAAGTTGAAGGATCTGAGGTCGTAGAAACGCTAAGTAGCTATAAATAATTTTTTTTTAATTTTAGTAAAATTCTGAAATCTTAACGACCCATAATACTCATTACGAAAGGGAATCTTTCTTTAAAAAGAATTAATAAGCTGAATTGAATATGCAAACGAGCCAGTATAAAAAGCACTCCTACTGATTTGATAATCTTAAAATCCCTTGTATGCAAAATAGCACTTTGATTATGTCAAAGCCCTGCAAGACCTCAACTTTTCATCGCATTTGAGATCACCTTCCTTAATGCAGGATGCCTACCCATGGTTATCCAGTTCTTCTGCATGCTGTCTTTCCTTAGAATAATATGCCACTATGGGTGGATCATTATGCATAGTAAGTAATAATAGTCAAAAGTAAACCCTACTTTTGGGGAAAGTTACGACCAAATCAGTGGCTCGGTTCGCTCAGTAGTATTTTTGAAAGAATAATTTATGGGTTTACTAGTAAAAGTAAGTTTTCTACGTATTAAACGTCTCTCGACTTTTGAAATCAAATGGGATATCTGCGAATGGAAGCTAAGAGATTTATAGAAATACTGTGCACACTCTGATACTACGTTTATATTATATATCACACTATATCTTTTTGGAAGAGAATTTTGAAATGAAATAAATTTGAAAACTCCTCATAGCCTCTCGGGAGTAACAATGTATGAATATCGGTAGGAAACGTGAAGTAATATATTACAAGTAATAACACAAATAAGATGACCTTCCACCTTGTCCCGCATTATAACTAAAAATAGGAAGTTGAGAAAAAGAAAGCTTAAAGAAAGTCTGCGGTTGGATGGTAGTGGTTTGTAGCATTAGGAACATACCACGAGGAGGTGGAGTGAGGTGAACTTTAATACGTTCATGAGATCTACTCCGTGGAATTCTGGTTGAAGGAGAATGATGTAGCCTTCCATTAGGTGAGATCGGATTTGGCGAGCTGGGACAATGATGGTTTTGTACTGAGCGACCTCGATGAATTCGCAGCGTCAGCCTCTGCTCCTCAAATCGAGTACCTAAGAGCCGTGACCCTTTGGTTGTTCTGAAGCCTGGAAAAAATTCAACAAACATTATTGCTACCCAAGCCATTTTTGTAAACACTTTTACCTTTTATCACGATACCCCACTTTCATATTTTTCTCAAATAATAATCTAAAGCAGTTAAGTGTAAGCTTAGTAAATCCAAGAAATAAAACAAAATCCTTGGTTGAAAATCATAAGGACATAAAATTACTTGGGAAAAGAAAGGGCCAGGAGCGAAGAAAAAATCAAAAACGTTAGTTGTGCTGTTGTGCATAGTTGTGTAGCTTGTATTTTTTTGTTGAAATAATACGCACCACAAGGATCTTAAAACAATTATCTAACACGCACAAAATCAATCGAAAGATAAATTCCTTTCTTTAAATGGCTTCTCAAATTTGAACTTTGACCAAGCGCATTACATTATGCTGAATTTTAATGTTAATATCTGAAATGGCGAAATAAACCCCTCCTGATAGAAAAATTGAAATAACAGGGGAGCCTACGTATTTTGGGAAAGTAATGACGGTGGTAGTGAGTGGTTGAGTAGATTGAAGAAAGAACTCATGTCAAAATACAGCGTGGGCGAGCATAATTTAAGGAAAGTTGGAAAGAAAGGAAGTAAAGTAAACGTAAAGTGAGTGTCATTAGATACCATCAGCTATTCGAACATTGCGTAATATATCATTATGTAAAGAAAGTATTGAGAATATAGACATGTCAGTTGTCAGAGAGTCCATCGAGAATTGAGTTTATGAACAATGTAGTCCGATGGATCATCTTTGAAGATGAGGAAACCAGCTGACATTTGCATTAGTTTAACGTTTCTGTTATGACTTTGAGCTGTCATTGGTAATGATGAAATTATATTATAAATGTAGTACAGATGGTGATATGGTGAATTGAATCAAATGGGTCAGATTTTCCGAATATTCAAAGGACTATATGTAATATGTATGAGAAAAATTCAAAAATAAGGTCTGAACTAGTTTTTTTAAGTTAGTATTAAAAAAACAATAATTTTGTTATGAAACCTTTGACGTAAGTAAGACAAGGATGATTATTACAAAAGTTAACACTTTGAAAAGGTAGGGCGATACGAGGATGTACTTGTTCTGTGTTAAATATTGTATTTCCTAACTAAGGAAGTAGCACATGGGTAAAAAATATATTTTTAGTTACACTGCAAAATAATATAATGTGATTTGGCTGGATACCTTGATTAATTGCCCTTGTAGTTTCCACTGCTGCTCTGTAAATTCGCCAGTAGAAGAATAGCATGACAAACATGGGGAGAAAGAAGGAGCCTATAGCAGAGTAGACCACGTAACCCTGTTTCAAAATAAATTGAATCACCCATTAACAACCCTGTGTATTTTCTACATACAATACAGCCCATTTATCACTAATAACATTAGACGTCTCTTACTTTCTCTTAATTGACCACTCTCATCCGATCATGAAATATTACTAACTTCCTGGAAGAATTATTAGGAGTTTTTACAACCCTAGGCTATCATTTTACTTACACTTGATCATCTTACAAAAATTATTGCCTTTATTTTCTTTTCCTTATTCATATGGCAAATAATTACATATCAAACTATATTTTTTAAGTTTTGCAATGTTTTAATTGTAGCCTGTAAGATAAATAACAAGGAAAGTTTACAGAATGATAATTTGGCGTTCCATTGTGTTAGTAGAAAATATTACGGAAGGTAGCTTATCCTTTGGTCCCTTTTGGAAGGAGAAAGTGTTTTATGTTTGCTTTAAAATGGAAAGCGATTCAGGATGAGAGATATAACGACCCTTTTACTATTTACTAATTCCATTCCACTTTTCATCAATCAGCAGGGGTTTGGGCTTGAGAGTTGCTGACAGATGCTTAAGTCTAGGTAAATACATCAAGAGGGATCATGGTTGATATATTACCTTATCGTTTGTGAGCTCACAGGTAAATGTGCACTCTTCAACGTGATACATCGCTTCAGTGTTGTTTTCATATAAATGCGTTCCTGGCTCAATAAGCAGCTGTCCTCCAACACCAACATCTGTAGGAATAGTAGTTGTGTTTGCAAGCTGACGAAAAAATGTTCGTTTACGATCATTCCACCCGACAAGGGGGGGAAAGCAGATCAAAAAGCTAAGAATCCATACGGCTGCAATCAACAGTTTGGCTTTCTTCGAAGACATAATACTGGGGTATGTAATAGGACGAGTTACAGCTACGTATCTATCCAAACTGAAAATATAAAAATAGATTAATTTTATGCTAATCCTATTTTAGAAAAGTGAAAAGAAATTACTTTTCTTAATTAGTTTTACATCAGCCATTAATTATCTATTAGAGGAAGCTTGTTTTACCTAATAGCGCAAAGGTTGAGTATGGATGCAGTGCACATCCATACATCCACAGCTAGCCACATGGAGCACCATAATTCTCCAAAAATCCATATTTCAAAGATTTCCCAAGTAGCTGAGAAAGGAAGGACAGCAATGCCCACGAGAAGGTCGGCAACAGCCAATGATACGATGAATAAGTTGGTTACTGTTCTAAGTTTTGTGCTAATAAACACTGCTAAAATTACCAAGCAATTCCCTACAATAACAATAACATTGATTAAAGCTAAGATCAAAAGAGAAGCCAAAACTTTAGCATCTTTCCATTCAACCAAGTCTAAAATCTCGTCACAGGAGACATTCAAATAATGTATTCCATCAAGCTCGCTCTCCCTCTTCTGCATTTCGAATTCTTTTTCGGTTTGCCAATTTTTAATTATACTGACAATGACTGTAATATGTTTTTCCTATTACTCCTTTTTCTATCCTTTCCCTTTTGTCGTAAAAAAGTCAGTTTTCGGTATCAAGAAGTTTAACTAATGTCGAGTGTCTCAAGTTTTGAGATGCCCCAAAACATGCCTCGTTTCGTATAGAATACCATGTTGTTTTAATAATGTACCACCGAAGACTGATACGGATTGTCCTTTTCTTAAGCACAGAAACATATTTGAGCTTAGTTTTGTCTTTAGAGTACTTTCTCTTTTATTTTTTCGGTTGGAAATGCTTCATTATTGGGATGCTTCATTGTCATCACTGTTAGCCTTTTTCATTCCATTGCATTATCCGTTTTCCATAAAAATATATATCAGCTACAAGTGGTCGTCTTCTGAAATATTTAAAAACAAAGAGCCGTCTCGGTAAGAGTGATTTTCAGCATTTTGACATTATTACCATTCTATTCCCATATTATTCTATGGGTGTGAAAGGTTTCAAATTAAAGTAATTTATTTACAAAGTAATGAGTTTGGTTGGTTTTTAGATAGTACATGTTTTCTCTACTCAGCTTTCAAGTCTCTACTGATTCCGTATTAAATTAAAACTCAGATATTGCAAAAATGTATTGTTACTCATTCATTGCATATAAACTTTGTAGATAGATAAATACAAAAAAACTCTAAATATTCAAAAAGCAAGAAATCTTTTCTCACTCCAGATTCTATTTGATTACTTTTCCCAACTTTCTCCTGTCACATTTTACACTATAGTTATCCAAAATTTAGGATTTACCTCTGAAATAAATCGAACCCCCTTTTTTATTACATTCAGCCCTTTCATTTACCAAGGAAATAACCGTCTGCCACTTACACTGTCACTGAAGATGAGCTTAAATTGCTTTCAAGTCATGTGTCGCCGAAGAATTCAAAAATAAATAGTATTGCGTTTTCTGTTATATATTACATCCAACTTTTTTTTAACTTTCTGTGCTTCCAAAGCTTTGGAAAGTTATCTGATTACAAATTCTAATGAGGAAGAAGTTACGTATTTATGTAAGCAGATTCTCTTGAGGGATTACGGTACTTGTGAATCCTACAGAAAGTTTTCCAAGCCAAGGTTAAAATTCCATTTAGATGCATGTTTTTTCTTAATATTCTTAGTATTGCTGAACTTGTCTGGTTTAGTCATGCACCACCACCAACTATTTCGTAGAACATATTATAAAAAGCATGTTTTAACTTCTATTGACCCTTTTAATGTAGGAAAATCAATTGAATTTTCTTTAAAATTCTATTCCAATGAGAATTTTTTTTGCAGGAAAAATTAGTGGGAGGATTTGTGAACGTGATTAAATTATTCTCTTAACTTTCCCTTTTTCTTCTCGAATGCAAGCGAATAAGATTAATCAGTCCCTTAGGATGCCCGAAGGTAAGAAAAACTCATTTTGTGCTGCCAAAAAATTAGTCCTATTCTGGCAACATAGGTTTCTTCGTGTAGACTTTATTTTAATCAACTCTGATTCTTTACTTGAAAGATTAGGTGGTAGCCTATATTTGCCTGAAAAGACAAAATGTAATTGGTTTATACTATTTTTTCCAATTTAGCCAACATTTGCTAGAAGTATTTCGGCAGCTACAAATAATAACTCATGTTCATTATATAAATTTTACTCAAATCTTGTAAAAGTGTACATGGTTTCTCTGCCTATATAATAAAGGCTTATTCACGGAACAAGGTAATAATCACACATATACATACCTATATTTACAAACTGAGGAATGAGTTTACAAATTTACTAACAGCAGTACGGTAGTCCATTCTTAAATTTAGTGGATTGTATTTTAATGTGGATTGAAGTGGAAATTAGTTTCCCCATTCCGCTTGAGTCTTAACTATGTAAAACAAAAGGTACTCGTCACAATTAATTCTGAAAGTTTTGCGGTTTACCCAAACTTTATTGATTCCTATTGATTGATATTATTAGACAAATTGGCCAGTCAGTATTAAATAAATCCCGATGCGCGTCAGATTATGCAATGGGATAATCTGACGTAAAAAATACTCTGTTTTAATATCGTACTCGTCATGAGCAAAAACAGGTACACAATATATTTATCCATATAAAATAAGAAATGTTACAACAAAAAACGGACAAGATTTCGTAAAACAATCCGTATCAGAAGAATATAAAAAAAGTAGGATTACGAATAAGAATACATTATATTGACCTCGAAAACTTGTGTGTGTGCGTCTCCCACACAATCCAGCCAAGTAGAAAGTTGAGAAAGTTAATTCCAGGAATAACCTTGTCTAAATAAGGTAGCCGGTAACTTGTGACTATACATTTGTGACCCAACACTTGTGACCGTACATTTCTGACCATACATTTGTGACTCTGGAACACTTGTGACTCTGAGCATTTGTGACCGTGCATTTGTGACCGTTACACTTGT
>JAQGAA010001215.1:0-16720 GCA_034696425.1 Isotoma viridis | reverse complement strand
CAAGCAATTATGTTCAACTGAAGTAGGTGATTCGGTGAATTGACTATTAGTTACGATAGTTTTGCTGTCGATGATTTCGTTTCTGTCTTCCATTATTTCCCTTTCGATAGTTCAGTCAGCCGTCAGACCGCAATAAACAACTTCCAATTAATTATCTGATTAATTACAAATTACAGTTACAGGTTTACAAAACAATCCACAAGTCAAAAGTTGAAAATTTAAATATGACTAAATATTATGAAAGATAATAATAAAGAATGATAGCACTTACTGACTGCAAACTGCAATGCAATGTGGACAATTAATCAAGGTTGAAGGCGAAGACAACTTTTCCAATCGAAAATCAATATTTCCTTGAATGTGGAATGCTCTTGGTATTTCGAATGTAGGCGAAGAGTAGACAATGATATCGTCTGTATTCTTACAGAACTGGTAAGCTCTGCTCCAGCCAGTTTGGTACTGTCGCACGGTCTAGGCGAAGAGTGCAGAGTCCATCTTCATCATTCTATAAAAATCTGTGTAAGCCCGCAGTTCAACTTTTCAAAACTCACCAAATTCGGTTGCATGGATACTTCAAAAAATACTACCACATTTATAAATTTTGTGACCTTAGAAGTCCAAAATGAGCATAAAAATAGTCTAGCTAAACAAATGAAGAACAATTTATTAATTTATGAAAAGGAACAACAATACACAACATGCAATAGGTATTGCCGCTGCAATGAAATGTAAATATCACATTGCCCACACATCATTCATAGCGGAGTGAAAGTCGCTTCCAACTTTCTCTTTTTACTCCTTTCACCTCAATTCGACTTTCTCTGTCTAACTATACCCCAAAAGTCCTATTACACCCTACCACCACCACCACCATCCACCAAATCCAGCTGCAAGCCAGCAGGCATAGTAAATAATATATCTTTCTCTTTTAGGTTTCGGAATCCGGAAGTTAATATAACGCTATATATAAGACTTGTATGCTCTTTCGGTCTTCGGACTCCCGAAGAAACTGACTCCGGTCTCTCTTTCCTCTATCTGGTATTTTCTATTCCCTCATATGTATGCTCCTTCTGTTTCTCTAATATTGCATCAAAAATGTCTATTCCATAGTCACATCTCGTTATTCATACATGCTTGCATTATATAGCGTTGATATTATTGATTGAAATGAATGTTTATCTTATCGCGTAACTCTTACTTCCTTTTGTATATTATACACTTTGATTTATCAGAGCAAGAGATGCCCTTTTGGTGAATCATCCACGTCTCATTATAAATACGGACTTTTACGGGTATGTTTTTAACTAAACTGGAAATTTTTAAGCAGTAGGGGTTACGGGAAAGGGTTTTGAGAGTTTTGACACAGTTTATAGAATGGCAGATTCATTTTTAATATTATTTGTTAATTTGTTCTAAGTCATAACTGGAAATTATAAATTGCTACTCGTTAAATCATTAATACTTTAAAATTTTTGTTTGCATATTTTTAAAGTTTGAACAAATTTTTGAGTTGGAACTGAAAGCAAAAAAAGAAGCCTAATCTAAGCAATTAAGATTTTAATAAAGATTTCTAGGCTTCTTAAAACTTTTCTACTTTTAAAATTTCATTTTCACTGTATCGATATACAAAACGCAAACTTCAAAAGTCACTTGAAAGAGAAGGTGTGTTAGATATTTGCTAGGTTAAACATGAAAAACTGATATAGAAAAGTCATAATAGTATTATGTTTTGAGCATAAAAACCAACTTGTTCAACTTCCCTTAGCCCGAGCCTAGGCCTATAGGGTGTTTCCTTTCTCGGTAAATATTTTTAAATATTTCACCGTTTTAAAAAAAATTGTAGAATCGGTTATAACCACCTTGCATGTATGGTCATTGAAATTGCCTAAAAATAAAAATTAACTGTGAATTTCGTTTTTTTTTCGCTATTTAAAACCCCCATGCAAAATAAAAGCCTTTTACAATGAATTTTTTAAAACCAGTGTGGGTCAGCCTACGCTACGGTCACTGAAATTGCTAAAAAATAATAAAAATTTACCTTGCATTTCATATTGTGTTCCTATATGAATATGAAACCATCATGCAAAATTTCAGCCTTCTGCCTCAAATTCTATTTTTTTCATGATCGGTGGGGGTTTCTTGCCCCCCACCCCCACGGAAGAACCACTTGACCCACATTGCCCATCTTCGAAATCGGTTCCTAATTTAACAATTACACTCATGGTCAACTGGTCAAGGTTCCATAGTTATCGTGTCATACAGACTTTACAGACAGACGGACATCCCAAATATGAAATACACCATTGCATTTTCTGAAATTATTGGGTTTTTGTTGTTTTTTTT
Source organism: Isotoma viridis (assembly GCA_034696425.1). Classification (NCBI taxonomy): domain Eukaryota; kingdom Metazoa; phylum Arthropoda; class Collembola; order Entomobryomorpha; family Isotomidae; genus Isotoma; species Isotoma viridis. The sequence continues at coordinate 14,377 of JAQGAA010001215.1, read as the reverse complement.
TGTAATTTCCATTGTTCTGTCTTATAACTTTTTAAATTACAGCATTAAAAATTGGTAACGTAAAATAAAAGCATCATTTGCTACCACACTATTATACTATCCTTATTTCCTTTTAAATATATGTGAAATGCTGTAACATAATTTTTATCCATTTTTTATTGATTTTTGCATTTTGTTGCATCTAATATAGATTTAATTTTAACTATATTGCTTAATTCTAAAATAAAGTCTCGAAACTTTAAGCTACAAGTGTTTTTACTGTTGTAGTTTTCTCAATAAAAATGCTGATTTGTGATAAGATCTAAAAGTTATGTTCATAAATTCTGTGATGCAGATCATGAAAACAATTAAAAGTGGCATTGATTGATGGCTGATATACTCAGTTTTTGAAGAACTTCTTGAGTAAATAATTCCATCATCGTCGGAATTGTGTTGTGTAGATCAACTGGATCCAACGTTCAGTCATATTATTACTGCACCAAAATGGGAACTCGTGCGGCAGCTTGTAAGCAAGTTTTATAAAATTACCTGCTTTGCTGCTTTGCTAATTATATACTGAAAGTAAAGTATTTTGATCGACTGCTCTACTTTTAATAGTCCATATTTAATTATGGCATGCCATGTGAAAGAAATGAATAAACGCCTCCAGCGTTGGTTTTGTATTAAAATCATGAATTCAATTCTCAGGGTTTCTTAAAGTTGTACTCAAACTATATAATTCAATCCAATCGCTAAATTTATTTAGTCAAAATAATTTATGGTTTAGTAACTTTTGCAAATGCTATTAAATTATGGATGATGTGATTTTTTAGTTACGGCCAAAATTCGTAATCTTCAAGACTATCATATGAGATTAACTAATGGAGTTTTGCCACTTCCAACTGGGCTTGACATCTCAAATACTCTCAAGCACTTTTCGCAAACACTGTTGGGTATGTACTGAAGAAATAAATGCCAACTTCCTGGAAATTAGTAGAATAAATGATTTTCTATCGCAGATTTTCGTAATTTTTTTATACAGTCGTTCTCAAAGATGTCCCCCAGTTTCCGTTAGAAATGCTGAAGTCTCGTTTACAAGACTCAGCTCGAATGCAACTTTTTCCAAATCTAGATTATAAGTCTTTGTTCTCCGTGGTGGTTCAACTAATTGAAGCTGTCCCTGCAATTGCGTTTGGGCTTCAAGGTATAACTCCTTTATACATTTTATTAAAACAGTTTCATTATTGATACAGTAGAAACAGTCCACTAACTGACACTTAAATATTTTACAGCTTTTGGGCAAAACGTGTTACAAACAATAGCCTGTCTTCTCCCATTTCTTGAACACGATCAAATCGACACGTTACCTTACACTATTGCAGCATCATTGGGAACTTTCCCGACATCGTTGCATAAAGAAATCATAGACCTCTTATGTTATTATCTCTTCCCATTTACAATTTGTAAGCTATGAATTATAAAAATATTTATCAAAATGTACTTTTATAGTTTTATTTAGTTTTACAACCTTTATTTGAAAGATAACACTGAGGAATGTCCGGAGAAAGCATCCTATGCGACGCAATCAGTTAGTGCAGTTCTAATGATGGTTTTTCAGCATACAAAAAGCTCAGGTTTAACAACCATAACATTTTTGGAAAATATATCTTAAATTTTTGTGTGATCTTCTCATATTCAGTTCAATATGTTCTGTATCTGTTCTGTTTTGCATGGAATTTTAGACTATCATTGCCAAGTAATCGAATCAGTCATGAGATATAAAAGAGACGCATTCAAGGATCTTCTTTGTGTGGTTGCATATGGTACACTGGAGGCCAGAAATGTTGCTATAAATCTACTAGTTTACTACTGGCCTCATCATAATCCTACTCTTTATGATAGAAGAAACATCAACTTCAAATTTAGTGGTACTACTGCTTTCATAATTAATACTTCTTTGAAATAATTTAACAAGAGTGTTTTAAAAATATATGTAATTTCTCAATTAATTATAACAGGATATAAAATTCCTTCATGCAAAAGTGAAATGTGCAGCGTTCATAACACTGGCTGTTCTGCAGATGCAACGAAAGTTTGCTATGATCATTCCGTAGGAATTTCACTTTCACCAGAAAACCCACCTCCCCTTTTCTTATGCCAGGAATGTGCAAGTCGACTACAAAGTGATCAACCAGGTGCAATTGAACACTTGTATGATGTATCTTTGCCCATTAGTAGGACAGGGACTACTTGTGATAACAAGGTATGGTATATAGAGTTTCTAGCTTTCACCCTTACTTTCACCTGCCTATGCAACATGCAATCGCATGAATCCAAATGAATATACACAAATATAAAGTTCTAACCTATAACTACTAACTAGTACCCAGATATATATAGCGAGATAACTGAAAATAATCCTAATATTGTTAATTTTATACAGAATTGCAGATCCCAAGGGCCGGAAAAGATAATGAATGGGGTGATCTGCTTTCATTCCGAGTGTGCCAGTTATAATGGCAATCGTCCTATTAGGTTAAAAAACTTGCAAAAACGTCATCTATCTATTTAAATTTTGATGCTAGCAATATGAAAAATCTAACTCCTTGAATTTGTAGATATTGTTCGCAATGCCATACTATAAGGCACAACAATAGACGAGGGGTTGACCATGTCTTTCATCTGGCAATTCAGTCCCCTACTCAAGCAGACACTGAGTTGCTCAACTATCATGTGGAAGCTGTTGTTAGGTATAAGTCGGAAGTGGAATAAACAATGGGATTTTAATCCGTTTAACTGTATTCATGCAAGAATTCAAAAATATCAAAGGCGTCTTTAAATAATTTATAGTCTTTTGCTGGAAGCTGAACCACTAGCTTCCCGAGGTGGTGTAGCAAAGGAAGATCAACAAGCCAGATTACGACTTTTTACCGACGGTGAATTTACTGACCCAATCCTTCAGGAAGAGCGTCGACTAATGGGAAGATTCGGCATTTGGCTACTAGTTGGATTTTTTAATTCGGAAGAAGAGATTTCGAAGGACATTTTGTGCAGACTATTATCAGCTTTATTTCAGTGGTTTAATACCACAGCATATTTAGGAGATGGTAAGAAATAATTGTTGGCTATATAAGGCTTTAAATATAATTTGAAATCTTAGATTATCTGTAATTCAGTACATTTTAGGGTTATGACTTATATATAGGGAATTAGAGAGTTAAGGGATTTGGAATTGGATCACTTGTAGAAACTCCCAACTTGCATGAAGAATGCTTACCTCGCAGTGATAACTTTTTTATTACCTTTTCACCGAAACTCATTTTATTGCACCTTTTCAGATCCATCAGCGAGCACTTTGGAACGACTGAAGGCAGATGTTGTTTGTCCTTGGTTGAAGAAAATAATCAAGCACAATTTTGATACGTTTGTAACTTGTCTGTTGCCACATCCTCCGGATTTTGCCCGAGTGGGAGGGCATTGGTAATATAGATTATAAATTATTAATCATTTTAACAAACTGTATGAAGAAATCCATACTGTAAGGTTTATTGTGGTGTGGTACATATGCAGGGATGTGATTTCATCACGAACGTTCCATTTGAGAGAAGGATTCAACAGATTATTTTGCTTGGTTCCTTATGAAGTTATATCGCCCGAGATTTGGAGTCAAATTATGCCAAATTGGATGGAGTCAATGGCATCCGAAGTTCCGGAAGAGGAAATGGGAGAATTAAAAATTATACTCAGGTATTCTTATGAATTTGAGAATTAGAAACGATATTGGTGAGCCACTTTTTATCGATTCAATGATTATTTACATATACATTTATGAATTTTTAGCAAAGTAATGGACCCTGAAATGAATCCTCTTGGCTTCGATGCACGACAAATGTACCAATTTATTGCTGTCCGATTTCATCAGACTTCACATAAAGTAAAAGAACAGGCTTTGAGATGGCTTCAGGTAATTAACAAAAATGAGCAATTTTTTTAGTATTTTCTAAAAATATTTCCTAAATAAAAAGCTTTAAATTGCTATAGGTTTTGTCAAAACTTGAGATTGTAATTCCGCTATATTTCATCTTCTCAATTTTTCGGGAAGGCATACGTCCGAAATCAGAAAAAGTGCCCAAACGAGGCAGTGTCTCAACAAGTCAGTCAACTGATGCAAACAAAGACGTAATTGGTAATTGCAATAGCTCTAACTAAAGCCCGTATATCTGGCATTTCTGGGTAGACGACGAAACATAAAAATTTCGAAAACTTTGATTTGTTAATTTAGCTGCAATTTGCCAAGATGATTCCCCTAATGCGTCATCATTGTCAGACGAAGAGGAAAATTTTACTTTGCATACTGAGCAGCAAACAGATAGTGAACTGATGCTTTCATCGTTTATTTTCATGCTGGATATAATATTAAAGCAGGTATTCCTTGCTTTTCACTTTTTAAGTATAGAATGTAAAAGTAATCAAAAATTGTTTAACCTAAACTATCCAAGTACATTTTTATTTTTTAGTTGGAACTACAAGAAGTAGAACAACATAAAGGGCTTCAAACGCTAGTAGCTAAAGATGCAATGACGCTCCTGCATAATATGGTTGCAATGCCCTGGCCAGGAAAACATTCATGCCAGCAAGGCCAAAGTCAAGATTGCCAATTCTGCGAAATGGCAGTCCTATGGTATCAACTTGCATTAGAAATTGTAGAGAAATTGGCTCCTCACTATACTTCGATTCCTCCTGATGTAATTCTTGGTATTCCATGTAAATGGGAAAGCAATTTTTGTTCACATTTTATTAGAACATTCTAAACAATTTTAAGGTTATGCTGAGCCCTGATGGAGAGTTTGGAACGAAATCTTTTCCTGAGGCTCCTCAAAAGCTTGAGGTGAAAGTTGATGCAAAGCCTTCAATATCTCCAAGGTCAGAGAGCATGGGTTTGGAAGGAATCATTGTCAACATGCCCCAAGTAAATGTTTTAAAATATTTTTATACTATCATATTTACTAATAAAAACTGTTAACAAATGTTATTAAAACACATACTAGACCGTTCCTAATTTTATGCAGATTTTGACTGCAACAGTTGAAACATGCTCAGATATGGACTTAGCCCCAATAATGCCTTCGGAAAAAGTTGTAAAGGCAGTTGCTAGAGCTGTTACAATTACGGAATCTGAAACTGGTAATTTTTCAATTTATTGCGAAATCTTAATATTTTTTTCTAATTACGTTTTTCTTGTTATTTTAGCGTCTGCAACGGCCCATGTAGCTTCAACAACTTTACATGGTGAAGAAAAGTTGGGAGAGTTAGGTGGAGAGTCTGAAAAGGACTTTTGGACAACAAGCGTTGGCAAGTTTAAATTTAGCATTGAAGAGCTGCCCCCTTACCTTCAGCTTACTTTTGAACTTTTGAAGGTTATATATAATAACATTTACTTACTACATCAAACTTAGATACGATTTTAGATTTTATGAATAAATCGTATACTTTTCATTCGATCAGAAAATCCCTGACGTAGAAGATCCAGAATTAATGGAATACCTTTTGAAGTGTTTAAAGATTATGTTTCTTCACGAAGAAGTTATGCACAAAGCATCCAAAGAGTATCGTGGATTCGTAATTTGGTGTCAAGAGAACTTATTAATTAAAAAGTAAGGAAAGTTAGACACTATTAAAACGAAAAACGATGTACAAATAAAGTCATATCCAGCAAAACTTAAGGTTCTCCAAATTAAAGAATCATGAATTGTTGAATTGTTTTAGCTTGTGGGAACTTATGGATGCCGAGTGCAGTCAATTATGTGAGCATGCAGTACCAATTTTACTTCATTGTATAACATTGCCAGTGGGAGTTGATGTTTTCTGGAAGCAAATTGAAGAAGATTTTCAAAGCCCAGATTGGAAGCGTCGTTTCACTGCTGGTAATTTATTGTTATGCATAAAAGTGTGATCTGATTTCTGTGTCAACAAAATCAACGAATTCCGATATGTAAGGATTGCAATTGTAATACATTATATTGTCAAACTATTTTTATAGTGGAACGTATAATACAAATCACTCGATTCATCGATGCATACCCTGTAAAGACCAGTCAGCCGCTTCAGACGGCTTTGGCTAATGCTTTTTGCTATACCATAACCTCTTTAGACGACCCTACTGTGGCTGTAGCACAAAGGGCAGCCCTATATCTTGGTACAATAAATGACTCTGCATTGCAAGTGAGATTTTTTTTTTACTGAGAACGCTTTAACTTTTCATTGGAAAATTATGCATAGGTAACCTCTTAATTAAATTGCAGAGTTTAATGTATTGCTTGGAGTCACAATTCGATTCAGTAATAATCGACCGACCCGTAATTCTTCAGTGTTTGTATCTTCTCATAAATTCTGTCAGTGATAGAAAAAATTCTTCGATGGGATTTCTTCCTGAATAGCTTCGATACTTTGTTTTTAGAAGCACAGATAACTTTGGAACGTATGGGAGACATTTCGTACTCGAAGGGTGCGCAACATAAGATAATTTTTTCCGCTTATTTTATTCCGTACTAATTGTAAAGTCATAATGTAAAATTAAGACGCGTAATGATTAAAGGATGCTAATGATAAATGATTTTAGACATAAGAAGCATTGATGGGAACCTTGAGAGCTTTATCAAAAAGCTTGGACGAGTTCAGGAAGCTCTGAATAGGGGAGATACAAATAATCATGGTTCCAAAACATTATATTCCAGTTTAGGAACGAAATGGCCGTACAAAAGAACAATGTCAGCTCCGGCTGGATTTCAAAATAAAGGTGGAAAGAAATTTTATGCTAGAAAATAATATATATTCTTACTATTTACATCCTTCAAATTTTCAAAATGCAGATAAGGATCGGTCCTATTGGAGACAATCTTCTGCACCGGTTCTAAAGAGAAAAGGGTCCAGACATGGCGTCGGTATGAGCACAGAATTTTACTGTAGATATTTTGTTCTATTGGACAATAAAAAATAAATTCTATTTATTTTCTCGGAAATACAGAAGGACATATTCACGGTTTACTAAGCGGAGAAGATAGCCATTTGATTGCAATATTTCATCGAATCGTTGAAGTTGAAGAATCCGACAAAGAAACGATGCATTTGCTAATTTTCTTATTCATGCAATTTTTATCACGGTATAATAGAGGAGTAAGTATTAATTATTGCTAAAGCATACTAACTAATTGAGGCTCACCATTGTATATCATAATCATAATAATTGTTCGATTTCACTCAACTTTAGCCGATTCCAAGTGAAAACAAGTCCCTAGCTAGAACGCAAACAGCAGTACTTCGGCATGTAACAATGCTGCTTGGATACAACCCCCAGGAGAAAGCTTTCTTCCTTTCGCCTGCCCGAGTCAGATCCTCTCCGATCTTTAATTCCTTTATATCAAACTTGCCACAAGTTTTAGATCAAAATTTCCGAGTTGGGGCTACCATTTTACCAATTTCACTTACGGTTTTGCACTATTCTCCTGCCCCTAGCAAAAATGCAGGTTCCAGAATGCATCCGGCATTCTCATTGTGGAATCTTGAACCACATGTACGACGACATTGGCTGTTTTCCCTTGTGGTCATTCTTTACAAGGTTATCAATTGCTATTGTTCTTTTAATAAGCATATAATTATTATTTAATATAAAATCTTAGTTATCAAGAGCCTTTCGTATCATAATTTTATCTTTTTGTTTTGCTACTTAGTATGAGTATGGAATGTTACCATTGTCAAGTCAGGTACAGACTGTCATAAAAGTGGTGTTGAATACATTAAATTATCAAGAACATCGTTGCAGACCTTTACCCTCAACTTTAATTCTTGACGAACCCTCTGGTAGATCTCGAGGTAAGAATAAATAGATAACCTTTGCATTGGCTAATGCTTTAGTTTTGAATCAATTGATGCATAAGGCTCTATTATATAGTTGCATGATAATTTGATTTCTGGTTAGATATAAGTCGAAATACTCTTGCCAATGCAGGGGATTTGGAACACATCACTGAGCATGAGACACCGCCAATGACTCCAGTGAGTACATCTAATGCGTCGCCGAACCTGAGTATGAAAAGAGAACAAAGGAAGAGTGTAGGAAGCATTACAAGTACTAAGGTTACAAAGAGAACAACCCCGGGGGTAGCAGATTCCTTCGATTTCATGTAATGAATTAAAATTCCATATTATAGTATACTCAATGCAACAAATAACTTTCATGACTTACCGATACCGAGTGACTAAAGCTATATGTTTTTAAACTTAAAAATTAGGTCATCGCAAGAAGATGCAGATGAAGTTGAGCCTGAACTAGCAGCTATACCTGAGTCTCCCAAATCTCATGGATCGGGAGAGATGGTAAAGAAATAGAGCTTAATGTGTACTTTTGTTTTTGCTTTGCTAGTTTTAAAATAATGAAAAAATTCAATGTCCTGGTGTTACTTAAAATGATTTGTTTTTTTACAGAGCTCTTTTAGAGATCTCACTGTAATTGATAACGCAGACTTTGTTAAGGCTAATATATCAGTGTCTCATCAGGAGCCAGAGTTTCAGACGGTAGATCAACTACAATCATTTCATACAGTGGTTCACGCAGACAGTCCTAAAATTGCAGATACAGGTTCTGCTCCACTATCAGCTTCATCTGAAAAATCTCGAAATCTTTGGTTTCTTGGTGGGGATGCTGACTCAAAGTCATCATCATCTGGTGCAAGTTCAAGTAGCAAAAGCGGAGCTACTTGTGCTCCTGCTAGAACAGAATTCCCTTGGCATTTAAGTGTTCAAGCTGCATTTACGATCGCGAAAATTCCAGCTCCTCCGTTGGAGAGGCTTCTGCCGGTTGGGTCATTTAATCCACCGCCGTTATCCCCTACTGTTAAAATACCAGGGCGTGGGGGAAATGAGTATTCTAGTCCATATGAGTCCCCTGAGTCTCCAATGTCAAGCATGAATATGATTTCTCTTGGTAATAACTCTATCCAGATTTGTCCTAATTTGGAGACAATTTGCATTTAATAATATGAAAACTTTTTATAATTCCTCAAGGACCTCAAGTCCGCGTCGATGAAAGTGCCATGGATGTCCAGCCTTCACAGCAACACGATCATGGTCATATTCAAGGAGAGAAACACGGCGTAGAAAGATTGCTCTCTCTTGGAGCGCAAGGAAGTGAAAGCAAAGGATATAAAATTGATGAACATCCTAAAGGGCTTCATAAAACAGAGGTGAATGAAAGCCACTGTGTACATTTATTTGTTATTTGGAACCTAACAAGACATGCACTTAAAAGTAGTAGTTGTCTAATTATGGGTTTTTAACACCTTGAAGATGTATGGACGATCAGTGTCCCCCAAAAAGCTAGTGAAGCAACCAAATGTTTTCGATTTAGAAAATGTTTTTGATTCGGGCTCAAGGAATATCAAAGGGGAATCCAAGCACAATCATGATGCATCTAAATCTGTAGGGTTTACGTAAGTGAAAATAAATCAAGTTTCATCAGTTAGACTTTTAAAAATTTCATTATGAGTTTTGGTATACTAGATTGATTTACTGTAATATTATTTCAGACCTCATATGGATGCTGGACAATCTCGGCATTCCGTTCATAACTTGAAACAAAGCAGCCTAAGGGTGGGGGAAGAGTGTGTCCAAGATAGATGTGGAGAATGTGGTGTGATTTTAGAAACGTATACTAATGAAGAGCTCGGATTATGCATAGTAGCTCTTGAAACGTTTATACATAGAGAACCTGGTTTGGCTGCACCTTTAATGCCAGAAATATTGAAAGTTGTAACAAGGTAAGAAGAGCCATCAGAACATAAATATTTTGAAAGATATCTAGGTAGACGTACAAATGGAACCCAATTAATAAAATGCGAATTTTTCCGGTTTAAACTTTTAGAATTGCTCTTAGACCACTTTTTGCATGGCAAGCTGAAGCATCTTCTTATTGCCCAGGGGGTGTTTCCAGCGTTGCCCATCAGTTTTTGAGATGCGTTCTTCATCAACTTGCACCATACGGACTGTTTGTGCAACTGTTTCAGACAAAATTTCCAGGTTGGTGAAAGGTGGTGAAAGTTTTACTTGAAAAATGAAATGAGTACGACTAATAATATTTTAAAACAATGCATTCTTTAGAACGAGTAAAGCTGGACGTCTTCAAGTCAATTTCAGTTTCTTTGACAGATTTCACTGAACTAAACCCAGTCGCTCCTTTGCAAATGCTTTTAGAAGTAAGGTTTTAGAAGTATTCAAGACGGTCTACATATCATACAATTAGCTCATATATGCACGAAAGTTGGTATATGACGTTGCCTTTTAATTTTGCAGTCTCTAAATGCTCGCAAATCATTAATAATGGAAACAGTTGCACCAATTATTGATAACGTGGCAGCCTACTTAGAATGTCTTCCGTTGGAAGCGGCATCAGTAACATGGACTTCAGTTATTCCACTCTTTGAAGCGTTTCTGAGAAAAATACTACCTTTGGTTCATGACGTCAGTGGAATTGAGGGGATTATTAGAACAATGTCTTGCCTACTTCGATTACCTGGAATTTCAGCTTTTAAGGTCTGTCCATTTGTCCTTTAAGAAGCCAAAAAGTTTTTCTTTACTTATCTAACATTTAATGCTACAAACTCTTATATTACAGAGCATTCTCGATCCATTTTCCAAAATATTGAGCTTCGCATTGGGTAAATTTGGGATGAGATACCATGTTTTGACAGACCTTTGCCACCTTACTCACCGAGGATTTCAGAGAGTACTTTGTTGTTCAGTCATTAAAATGAACTTTACCTTAACTATTAAATGGCTATAAATACATAAGTCGTAATATATGATTTTTAAAGGAACGAGAGAAGCAGTTTTTAACAAGAGTTGCAGTAATTGAGCTCGTGCAAGCTTTAAAGTTTAAATCAAACATTCCAGATGCAAACTTCTTAATGCTGGTAACTTTCATACTACAGGTAAATTTATTGATTATATATATTCATGAGTCTTCCTAACTATCCTAACACGTAAATAATCGAAGTGCCTGCAATTTTATAGGACGCGGGTGGGTCTTTAGCCCCGTACGTGTATGTAGAAGGGTTTCCCAAGTTTCAAGGTAATGATAATGTTACAACCCCTGCTACGGGTGCAGCCGAATGCATGCGACAGCATTTAACAGATTCTTTAGAATTTCTGGCCGATTTTCATTCTCTCGGTAAAATCAAGGTATGTATACCTTCAGAATCCTGAATTCCAAACCCATTTTAATTTTTCCGTTTTTATTCCAAAAACAATTATTTTACTTATTTCTAGAGCAATTACAAAGGCACCAACTGTGGATTGAATGATGATACACTAGGAGGTGTAATTAAAGGTGGAATTTCTCAGTTCATAGCGTTGGAAATTTCGCGAGGTAACAGTAGAGAAAATAGAGCAATCGGAAGGCATCTTCCTTGGCTGTATAATGCTCCTTCTGCTATACAACAGGGGTAAGGGGTATTGTTTTATAACAGCCAAAATTGTTTTAAATGATAAACTTTGATGATATTGTACAATATATTCAAAAATTAAATGGCCTTTAGGTCTAAGGAGTTTGTGGATTGCGTGACGCATATTAGAGTTCTTTCATGGCTTCTACTCGGTGCCCTAACCCATACTGCAATGTTCGGACAAAACTCTAGTGTTACATGCGTTCCTATTCCTTTAGAAGCTTCATGTCATGTCGCTGATCATGTTCATGTTATCATGACAGGATTTGCTGAACTACCTAAAACATCCGTGCTACATATGTCTTCTCTTTTTCATGCGTTTAATCTTTGCCAAGCAAGTCAAGCTGTTATTTATGCTGTCGGCTGTTACAGAATTCCAATAATAATCTAATAGATATTCAGATGACTGTTTAAATTGTGATAAATAGATATGGACAATCTACCTGGAACAAGTTGGCCCAACTGCACAGATGTCCAATTCTAACGACCCTGCAAATGTCTCTACCAATATATTGACTGACTTCTGGGGGAAAGTCACTCCGGCTATACTTCAGCTTCTTTCTCATTCCAAAGGGGTAATTAAATTTGCAATTTCACCCATTTCATATGTCATTCATTTACGATCTTGATCTAGGATAGACTAACTATAAAAAAGTCAACCTAAAATTTTTGGTTAAATGTGATCCACTTTATTTATATGCAGCTGTCAGAACGAGTAAACTTGCATTTTATTAGTTTATTGGAAAGTTTGTTACAGTAAGTCTATTTGTAAAATACTAAAATACCATTGTGGAGTTATTAAAAAAACCGAAATCAAAGAAACTAATTATCCTTGATAGGTGCAATAGCAGCGTTTTCAATCGACTACTTCCTTTATGGAGCCCAGTAGTATATGCATATACTGGACAGGTACAGCAAAAAGAAAGACCTACCATTACCTTGAAAAGCAAGTTGCTAACTAAAACTAAGTTATTTTACTATATTCTGTCACTTATTTTCTAGCTACCCTCCCATTTACAAGTTCGATTGCAAAGCTGTTTGGGTTACACCCCACAAACCTCTTACAACGCAGGACCAGCTACGACAGGGGGATGCTCGGCTACAGACGGTACCCAAACAAGTGGAATTGAATTTCCTTCACCCCATTGTGGACCAGTGCATAATTTATTGCTACTTAAATGGGTGCAGAGATTACAGTTTAAAATGGCACAGGTTGAACTTCAGTCATCTACGGTATCGGCTTTTTTTACCGTTTGAAGTGACTCGTAATAAAATTTTGATTTACTAATGATAAAATTAAAATTCATCAGTATTATGTAAAGTGCAAAGTTTAAGGGGCTAATTGGCTACATGTATTATTTATTCGAGAGCGTAGACGTTTATCTTTGATTTACTCAAAATCTTTTACAGGCAATCAGACAATCCGACTGTGGAATAGAAATATCAAAATATACGGTAAAAATTGTAATGGTAATGTAGCCAAGAATGCAAACTAAAGTTTGATGCTTTGAAACCAAAATAACATAGTCATAATGAGAAATAAAATTATGCTTGTAGCAAAATAGATATTATTTTTTTCACGATACGATACGACTGATTCAAATACATTCTGATTCTAGCTTTGAGGAATTTGCTATAAAAGGACACCTGACACCTTTACGTCATATTTTAACTTTAACGGTTAGCATTTTCATTTTTAAATTACAAAATAATGCTCTTTTTGGAAATTTTAAAATTTAGCATTAGCTTATACAGACAATACAACTATAATGAAACATATGTATATATAAACTTTCACTCTAACGTTTAGTCATCGAATGGGGCCTCGATTTGGATCAATTCAAACACTTCAGTTCACACAAGTCATTTCCATTCATGCATTCAAAAATGCTTAGTTTTTAATCTGATACATGATTCTTCATGTATTACAAACTTATAAACTTATCTTTAGTTATCTCTTATTTGTAGTATAAACAGTATCTGGAAGTATGAAAGGACATATCATATTACGGATTTAAACAAAGTTTTTCAGGGGCTGGAGGAGTTAGGAATTTTTATCTCGATGGCTATATTATATTAGACACTTTTTATCGATTAACCACGATTAGTAACTATCGCCTACCACCACCACTTGGTCCACCTCCACCTGGCCCAGTCGCACCACCAAACATATTGCCTAATCCACCCGCACCCCCTGATTGTTGAAGTTGTCTCATAATATTCTGAAGGCCACCCATACCACCTGCAAATCAATTAACATCAGTACTAGTAATTTCAAATGCATTTTAAAATAACATTCATTAATATTTAATTTCCTGCATATTAAAAACATAAGCAGAAAAAAACGATTTTTATATTTGTTCTAAAAATCCAATGGTTTTGAATTGTTAGTCTTACCCATTTGTTGAAAAACTCTGGGATCCATCATTTTTGCCATTTGTTGCTGCAATTTCGCCATTTGAGAAGGATTAACATTTTTGGCCATGTCTCCTCCTTTAAAAAGTCCTTTAATACCACCCATTTTCTTCACCACAGCAGCAAATTTAGTGTATTGAGTCAGCAGTTCTCGAACTTCTCTCTCCGTTACACCAGAACCAGCTGCAACACGAATGATTCTTCCAGGTTGTTTTGTAAATAGCTTTGCTCCATCTCTATTGTCTAGCTCTATAACAAAAGCATTAATGTAAATGATGCTTAAGGTAGTAGTTTTACTCATAGTCATATATTTTTTTACAAATATGCAAAATATAAACACACCTCCATCGTTCATACTATCCATCATTGTCATTAATCTTTTTAACCTAGCCATTGATTCTTGCTCACTTCCCTTAGCCAAAAAGTCCTGACTGAATCCCGGAATCATTCCCTACAGCAATTGATATTGTAAAGTTAAAAAATGCTTG
>JAQGAA010001214.1:0-16721 GCA_034696425.1 Isotoma viridis | reverse complement strand
CCTGATGACAAAGGCTTGCCCAGAGTCGCTCCAAAGAGCAAAACTGAAATAAATAAATGAGAAACCCGCATCATAATTTTAGGGAAATTAGGAAGTAATTTCAGACTGAATTTTTAAGTAAAATCTTCCATCTATTTATACCTCCAGGTTTATAATAAAATATTCTGTCATATTATAATCTTAACATAATTAACTAGAGTTGAAATGTTGTTGATTTGTAACTTTTAATTTATTACTTCAAAATAACGTTGTAAACATATTTAAAATACTTTATTAAAGAATAATAGGAAAAAATGCTCGTACAGTTAAATTCAGTTTGCTTTAGGGGTTTAACTCCCAGCGATGCGGATATCAACAAGAGAGTGATTTATTTTCATGCTAATCTGGATCATAAAAACTGTATTATTATTATTTATTATGACACAGGTGCCAAATGTTGGCCAACAAAGACCTTGATTTTGATCTTTACTTCATTTAATGCACACAAGATAACTTATGAAATTTTAAAAGATTAATTTTGACAAAAAATTGGGGAGTTGGTAAAATAAATAGCAAAGTGGATGACGGAATACGTAATCAAAAACTTAATGTTATAAATTATCCGTAATTATTTTAAAGCTATTTATTGCTGGCATAAAGTTGCGTAAAAACTTACTGATTTGTTTTATTTAACCTCATTGGTTTATGTCCACTGAATAAAGCAATTAACCAATATTAAGTATAGGCTCTAATTACAATTAACACACTATCTCCATAAATTTTTCAAACTTATCTGAAACTATTTATTGTACAAGAAATTCAGTGTCAAACCTGCCTTCACTCACCACCGGAGTCAGAGGTCATCAAGGTTAATGAAAAAGCTCCAGTTCCTCTTTAGTTTTAATTCTTCAAAAACAAATTGTGTATAAGCCTCATCATATTATTTGCAAACTAAATAACAATGCTTTAAAACTTTTTCTTAATAATATTCATGGTCTTCATGGTTCAGTCAGCCTAATACAAGCGTATAATATTTTGCAATTTAATTTTATAAAGCTCATCAAACTTTAATCCATTCCAGCAAATAGTAAAAAAAAACTTTTGTTCAAAATCATTCGTCAGTTAATTTATAATAAAATTTAAAAAAAAAACCAACAAAATTGTACTATTCCGGAGGAATGCTTTTATTACAATATACAACAAATGGATATTCATAATCTGCATCATTTATAACTAATACATAAAAACATTTTTATTCGGTTTACCTTTCAAGTTTATCTGGAAATCTTATTTTTTAGAGTTAAAATTTTTGCATGAAAAATAGAAAGCCTAAGCCTATATGTTAGAATGGTTTTAAAAAAACCGAACCAACTTGAAAAGCATTGAACATATAACATAGCTAAATTATATTGGCAATTACAAACTTGTCAAATATATCAAAGTAGGTAATTCTAAGCTCAAACTCAAAAACAGTTTATGAGTTTAATGCATTCTAATCATTTGACCTCGAGAGACTTTACAAAGCTCAATGCAAAGGACATCATACACTCATTAACCTTTTATAAAAACATATCTCTTTGTTCAATCAAGCATTTAATGTTTTAGGTTTTAGTACTTTGTCGTAGTTATATATGATATCTTCAGAAATTGCACACTGCAATGTAAATACTTTTAGTAATTCATAAATCTTTATAAAATAACATACAATGTAGTCTCATGCTTTCATGCCCTCCCTTCCTCCTCATATTAAAAAACTCAACCACAATCACACTCTCTCAAAGTACTATAGAGTACTCCTATTACAGCATTTTTTTGTTTGTTTCTATCATCTCCTTGGGAACTGATTGGAGAAAGTTGACAAGGTATTCGATACTATTCAACTTTCTACCTTTTTTGCTTACAAACCCGTTCTACTACCCGTACTTCCCCCCAGTGCTAAAAGTACCCGATTACCCGATGTTATTTTATAACATGAAAGTAGCTTCATATGTATAACAATGCTATGATTGACATTTTTTTGACATGAGACTGTATACACGAATGAATATGATGGCTGATTGCTAAGAAGAATTCTGAACATGACACTTTCTCCATTAAATAAACATTCCACCACTACTACCAAAACTAGTAGTAGAAGTGAACCTTGTTATTGAACATACGACATAGCATTTCTCTTGTCAAGTGTCATTTGCACATATAATGATATAATTCGTAGCTCGATTCAATACTCTGTATTAACAAGAAAATTATCATCCATATAGGGGTTTATTAATTCTTTAAAAATGACGAATAGGTCATCCTTTATACGAACAAGGCTGCTACTCACAAGCCATTTTTGTTTCTTTGTATCACCATTAAAACTCTGGATACCTGTTCGTGGAATTAGTTTAGTTTAGAGATTTTGATTTTAAACTAACATAGCATTTTTTATAGAATAAGGCCTTATAACAATAATGATTTGGCTAGTTCTCCATTTTTTACTATTTTTTACGATTATTTTCGATAAGGTGGATTTTGTCAAGGGGAAGTTTGTTTCAGGACATCTGGACACGCATGAAGTAGGTGGATCTAAAAATTATTAAATACTGATCAACCTAAATTATGGAGAATTGTGTGCTTTCACTACTTTCACCTTTCAACTTTCACCTTTCAACTTTCACCTTTCAACTTTCACCTTTCACCTTTCACCTTTCAACTTTCACCTTTCAACTTTCACCTTTCAACTTTCACTTAAAATTAATGTCTCATTTTATCTTTTAAGGACTGGGCCTTTCTGGATAGATTTTGCTTCTTGTCATATGAAGGGAGCTTTGAGTATCATATTGAATATGATCCTGTAAGTTTAAAAAAAGTTATTTTTGAAAAAATTAGACATATATAGTTATAACACGACCATTATTAACAGTAGACAGTTAAAATAGTAATTTTTAGTCACTTTTGTAATACACGTTTCTTATTCTTCCAGCAATATGGAAATGTGAGCCTCTTAATGTATCCTGATCTTCAATGGCCTTATGCTTACCGGAACCCTAAAGCAGACGTAAGTATATTAATTTTATGACAATAATTAATACTCATACTAACTGATGTGTCTCAGATAATTGTAAAATTAAGATAAAAAATGTTAGGGATAGAAACATTTGGCGTCTATTGTGTCTTTTGCTGATAAAACATTAAAATCACCCAGTAGCAAAGATTAACAATAAAAGTAAAAATTAAAATGATTATTGACGATACTTATTGATTTGTTGAATATTTTGTAGACTTGTGAGAAAAAAATGCAAGCTCTCATACCACAAAGATATCAAATAGTGAAATTAATAAAAGGTGAGGATTCTGGATGCGAATTGGTTTACAAGCCAAAGTTTCAAAGTCCTTTAGACAACAATGGAAATCAGAGCTATACTACAAGAATGATATGCAAGAATCAAAGAAGATTCCGATCTGCTCGAGAACGATGGTGGTTTATAAGTATTTCATCTTGTAATAGCACAAGAGTAAGTAATTAAAAAAAAACGAGTATCATTCTTTCCTAGCGTATTTCTTCACACTAAAAGTTATTAAATGTTTTAAGGGTCTTGATGTGGTGTACAAATTTTGGATGAAAAACGGTGCTAAAGGGGATTATTGGTATGAGCACTTTTCAGCAGATGAGTTTTGTAAGTTATCGATTTAATAAATTTCGTAACTTAACGTAATATTATTTGAAAACAAATTAAATAAAAATAAATTTTTTTTTTAACTGGAAATGTTTTCAAATCAGATATCCTACCAATTCTAACTGCATTTTGCTTCGTGTACCTCTTCTTGCTATTTTGCGCACTCATTTTTGCAGGTTCGGTTCATAATTTATAAAGAAATTGATAAAAATTAATTATTTAATGATCTTCTTCATACTAATTGTATTAATAATGTTCATATAGTTGAACTAAAATGCAGACAACTATTTCACACAACATATAAGCTGTTTCTAGTGTCTCTAGCATTTCAAACTAGTGGTATAATGCTACTATGCATCGCTTATGGAAACTATGCTTCAAATGGAATCGGCCTACCTGTTGTTAAATTGATTGGTTTGAAAAAGACAAATAGTAATTATGTTTTAATTAATTTTTAAAGTTTTAAAAAAGTTTACATTCGAAATTAAATGATTTCTTCAGGGAGAATCCTTGAAGGGGGAAGTGAATTCATATTCGTTCTACTTCTCCTTCTACTAGCTAAAGGTTTCACAGTGACCCGAGGTCGACTTCGACCTGCTAGTGCTGTCAAGTTGACTTTGTTCAATTGTTGTTATGTTCTTTTATACGGCCTACTCTTCATTTTTGAACAATACGTAAGAAAGTCAAATAATAAATTTCCTGTTGTTGGAATGATTGAATGATTTGATTTCAATGAAGTTTTTTTTACGTAGACATTTGACCCAGGATTGGTTGTATATGTTTACGAGTCCGAAGCAGGCTATGGAATTTTGATCTTGAGGATTGTTGGATATTTAATGTTTATCTACGGAGTGTTTTTTACGTTGAAACATTACCCTGAAAAGTCTACCTTCTACATTCCATTTTTTGGAATTTACTCCTTGTGGTAAAAAACATAGTTTAAAAAAAATTCTGTTTAGATTTTTTAATCAATATACATTTTTGAAATAGTAAAGGTTATGTTTTCGTTGTGCTTGTGCATTGGGTTTCAGGTTTATTTCGGGACCAATAGTGATTCTAATCTCAAACTACGTTATAGATAAATGGGTACGAGAGAAAGTTGCTGTGTCGATTCAACACGCGATTGCTTTTGTTGGTCACGTAGTTTTCCTGGTAGGTCTGATTTAACAGAATTATTACCTAATTAGCTAAATTGATTTAATTAACATTAAAATGTTTATTTATTCTTGATAGGGTTTAACAAGGCCTTCTGCAGCGAATAAAAGTTTTCCATATCATGTTAGAACAACTCAGGTAAATATCAAGATTTAATATACACAAATGGCACGGTCAGAGAATCTAATTAAGAGTAATTAATCTTGACTCGTAATGTGTATTTAGGTTGGGATGATGGATGATAAAAACTTGGGAGGAAATACTGACCGCTTCGAACCTCATTCCTATG
The DNA here is from genome assembly GCA_034696425.1 of Isotoma viridis. Lineage (NCBI taxonomy): Eukaryota > Metazoa > Arthropoda > Collembola > Entomobryomorpha > Isotomidae > Isotoma > Isotoma viridis. The sequence goes on along the minus strand of JAQGAA010001214.1, from coordinate 11,639 downwards.
CTCCTTCATATGTTGACGGAACTGGACGTACTGTAGACATATTTACAGTGACAGGTGTATTACAGGTAATTAAATTAAAAATAGGTTCACTTATTTCGAAAGTTTTAATTAACTTTGAATGCCAAAGCATTTACACGATTTAAAATGGAATATTACAGAGAAGTCCCATTACAAATGGTGCATTAGGCATGGATGTATTTAATGCTAATGGAGTTGGAGGCCTTCAACCACCCCTACCTGCAGTGTTTCCTTTACCACCACCAAAATACAGTGACGCATTTCCTCATCAAAAACCTGGAGAAGTTGAAGAGATGCTTAAAGAGCCTGAAGATTCGGATGTTGATAGTGATTTAAGTGGAGATGAAGATTCCACTACTGGGAATAGTGCAGGACCTTATCGAAGATCAGAATTACCACCCCCACCACCAAGTGGTAATAATAATAGAGAAAATAAATACATTTGTGAATAAAATTGTTTCCAGTTTCATTATAAGCAAATTGCTTCTGAATAAAAAATGTTTTAAATGAATCTAATGAAGATTTATTAATTCTTTATAAAATCACACTTACATATTTCATTCATTAAAATCATGTTGCTTTATATTTTTGAAAAAAAAAATAGTTTCACTCGCAGTAGGGACAGTAGTCGAGGTGCACAAAGTAGTATGGGTTGTCTTATCAACTTATCATTATTTACTAAACCGAGTACCACAGGGTTATCGATTTTTCAGATCATCCAACTTTATATAATGACAATCCGTTACTAATATCAACTCAAGTGCATACAACAAGTGACTTCCTGAAGCATATTTTTTCCTCATATATATATTTCTTCCTAAAAATGTTATATTCAGTTAATTACATTAATTTTAAACCTAATTAAAACTAAATTAAAACTTAATTTGAGTCACTTTGCCCCAATATTGAGTGCAAGACTGAATTAATATTATAAAAGCAGCCTGCTTTTAGTATATAGAGATAATAAAGCTTTTGTGGGCAGGGTCTTCCTAAAAATCCATCTGCCTAGGGTTTTAGTGTTTAGTTTCCAAGTAGAAGTGAATGTGGAATGACGAATGACGTATGTTATAAAAACATCACCTGTCTGTATAAACCTTTAATACTATTAAGTTTGTTTTTTAAAGTGAGTGTAATGGGTCATATGAATGAACTGTGTGAGTCATTCGGGCGAATAAGAATATTCATTTTTATTTGTTATTTACTACTCTCTCAAGTTACTAACATCTATTTAATTTTATTTGGATGAGTTGATTTTTTTTGTTTATTTTTTAATACACACAACAACAACAATTACAAATTATTATTTAACACAGGATCAGGATTCAAGAATTTGGGTTTATCTTTAAATTTGAGTCAACAAAGAAAAGTCAACAATAGTCTAAAGAACAATAAGAAGGAAGGTCGAAGGTTGAAGGTTTCTTACAGGCTTAAAACGACATACTACTGGTGACTAGAGTTGGAAGATTGGATTTTAAAGAAAAGTTTGAAGGGAACACGCAGCAACAGCAACTAGCAACCCAAAACAGATTTGCCAAAATGTCTCTTTCATCAATGGAGAGTAAGAAATCTGTTAATTTTGGATTTTAAAACTATTTCAAAATTTTTAATTCAATTCGTAAACTAATTTTATTGTTTTGTTTTGTATTTGTTCCGTAGATCATTTATTCAACATGAAGTTCGCTGTGAAGGAACTCGAAAGAAATGCAAAGCGCAGTGAGAAAGAGGAAAAAGCAGAGAAATTAAAATGTAAGAAAGCGATAGCAAAAGGAAATATGGAAGTTGCTCGAATCCACGCTGAAAACGCGATAAGGCAAAAGAATCAATCGCTGAATTACTTAAGGATGAGTGCAAGAGTTGACGCTGTTGTTAGTCGAGTGCAGACTGCTGTTACTACGAGAAAAGTTACTAATTCCATGCAGGGAGTTGTAAGGTCTATGGATGCTGCTATGAAGTCACTTAATTTAGAAAAGATTTCAGCTTTGATGGACAAATTTGAAAAGCAATTTGAGGATTTGGATGTTCAATCCAGTTATATGGAGAATACTATGAGTCAAACTACTACTACTTCTGTTCCTCAGAATGATGTGGAGAATCTTATGCAATCTGTTGCTGATGAAGCTGGGTAAGTGTATTTTTAGTATCAAAGTTTGATTGAAAAAAGTACATTGTTTTAGTTGACTTTCGGCTACTGACTGACGATGAGTTAGTCAGTAAATCAGTTGACACTGGAAACAAGCTTTGTGATTGTGACAAATTTTGAAAACTTCGATTTTCTGTTTTTTTTTCAGAATTGAACTGAATATGGAACTTCCAAGAGGAGAAACAGAGTCCATCGCATCCACTCAAGTGTCCCAAGAACAAGATGAGCTAACTGCCAGATTGGCCCGTCTCCGGCAAGAGTAACAATACAGTTAAAGAGCCTACAGCGTGATAATTAATTAAGAGCAAATATTGTAAATACCTTCAACCGATATTCTCTGACTTTATTTCTGTATATTGTATTACATAATGTACTAATACTGTAATACTGATGTTTTTACCATTCAATCTTATTTCGAAGTTAAGAGAAATTCCAGTAAAATATAACTTCACATAACGCATCGTATGACCTTTACTTTCCAGTTATATAGTTGCTTCCTGTTTCAAAAATTTGTAAAATAATTTTTGCTAAATACTGTATTACTTTCTGTAAGTGCTTTATAGATGAATTATAACACGTTTCAGATTACTTAATCATTAAGCTCCTGCAATAATTATAGTCAGTTGAAGCATTTTGTTTAATCGTATTTAATCCATGCGGTAGATCAATTTCATTAATTAATTTCTTGTACAATCATTTTCCCCGTTTTGTCTTAGATTTGTCATTTATTTTGTATTTGATAGTAAATGTAGTTAGATAGTTTGCAATTACCTATGTAAATTAATGACGTTTATGATACAAAGTAAATTTCCGAAAATATATAAATATTATAATTTAAATCTAAGTTGTAACGAATCATTTTATGTAAGCTGTTTTATATTTATTCATAAACTCCGGAAGTTAAGAATGTTCGTGCAATACTTCAGCATAATGAAATTCAAAATGCAATGTATTTATAATGTTGCCTTTAGAAGGTGAAAGTATCGGTAATAAATAGCGCATGCTTTTCCCGAATGAAAGAGGCCTTTCTTTTATAAACTAGACCAATAATAATATCAAAACCCGGGTTTATACCCTTATAAGAAATCGGATCAATATTTATTCTTCCGACGCATATAAAGCAAAAAGTCTAGAAAGTACAGCCAACTCATTTTTGTACAGTTTTTTAAAATTTAAACATGAAGCGTCAAAACGTTAGAACGCTTTCACTAGTAGTCACAACATTCACATATTTACTTATAGGTGCAGCAGTTTTTGACTCATTAGAATCTTCAGCAGAAACTAAGAGGATTGAATCTTTAGATGGTAAGGGAGAATTGGAAAATAAATTATGATTCAAATTTAGTTTACACATCTCTCATTGATTAAAATTTTAACCTGGGATTTTATCTTTTAAACAAGAAATACGAAAGGATCTTCAAGCGAAATATAATATCTCGAATGATGATTACCTTTGGATTGAACAAATGGTCATCGAAAATACCCCACATAAAGCAGGACCCCAGTGGAAATTTGCTGGTGCTTTCTATTTCGCTACAGTTGTGTTGGCCATGATAGGTATGAACATGGAATATTTCTGATCATTGTTTTCCTATCATCTAAATTTACATAAATGTTAAGATTTATTACAATTGCTTTAGGCTATGGACATTCAACTCCATCAACCTTAGCAGGTCGAGCATTTTGTATGCTATATGCAGCAATAGGAATTCCATTGGGTATCGTTATGTTTCAAAGTATTGGTGAACGTTTAAACAAAGGTGCTGGGATTATCATTCGAAATGTAAAGAAATTGTGTCGATGCAAAAAAACCGAAGCGACTGAGGTCAGTGTTAGATGTAAAAAAAACTGCATTAAATTTATTTTCTGTAATGAAGACTTAATTTAGAAACAGATTAATTACCCTTTTATCCAAAAATTTATGTTACAGCTTAACCTGATGACCGCAACAACAGTTCTATCTTCAATAATTATGACATCGGGTGCAGCAGTATTTTCAAAATATGAAGGGTGGAGTTACTTTGATTCATTTTACTACTGCTTTATAACCCTGACTACTATTGGGTTTGGAGATTATGTCGCTCTTCAGAATGATCATGCTTTGCAGAATAAACCAGGGTATATGGCTCTTAGCGTCGTGTTTATTCTATTCGGACTTGCTGTGGTTGCTTCCAGTATCAATATTTTGGTCCTTCGCTTCATGACCATGTAAATTTCATATGAAAAGAATTATATACGCTTCAAGCGTCAAAGTACCACTGGAGACAAAATGTTTAATACTTTCCATTGAAATTTAATTCCTAGGCAAGCGGAAGAAATGCACAGAGAGGACACTGATATGGGCCCAGCGTCTGAAAACGTCATAACGCTTGATGATGAGATGACAGCGAATGGAAAGCTTCTTCAGCAGAATAGTGATGCTAATTTATGCCAAAATACTAGCCGTGATAATGTTTCTGTTTGTTCTTGTACTTGCTACCCGAGACACGTATGTCAATTAAAATCCATTTTTCACACCCATTGCAAATTTAATATAATTTAAATAAATCCTTTATAGACTGATATCCAAAGTGTCTACACAAGAAAAAGTCGATCGAGTCGAATTTACAGAAATGATGCTAGTGGAACAGAGGAGGAACTTTATAGCGTTGAAGCAGTCCCAGCCATTCTTGAAAAAAGGGCTTCAGTTTAGACGCACATTTTGAAAATTACATTAATTTAATTTGTCTTTTTCAATTCAATAAATAACTAATAAAAACATTCAGAAATATATAAAAAAAACTATAAAAAGCACCAGCTTAGCTACACTAAAAAGTTTTTCAAATAAATAATATTTTCAGTCTGTATACAGATTCATCATCAAATTCAGAAGTTAAACTTAGTTGAAACTTTCAAAATCAATTGATCTATTGAGTGACTGAAATTAAAATTCCCAAGAGTCTAGCCACTTAAGGCCATGCATAGTACTATTAGATTCAGCTGCCAATGGTCCATTCGTACCATATGCCAAGGGGGCAAATAAGTAGAAACTGAAATGTAAATAAATATTTTTTAAAACTAATTGTAATCAAAACAAATTAAATTCCGTCTGCAAAAATTAATCATTTGTTACCTGTAGGCAACTCCACTGAGGGAAACTCCATAAAAAATATGGAAATAACTTTTCCCTGCTCTGGGTCCAAAAACGGAAGACAATGTTTGAAAAAAATAGTCCAAAATAACTCCAGAGATCATTGACGAAAATAGCAAAGCTGGGAAGTAGTGGTGAAAGTATAAAACTCTTCCCATTGTATAAAATGGCAGATAGTGAAGAGCCCATCCGATAAATAACCATACACAAACCCATACAGTTCGATCCCTTTTTTCTTTAAAATTTAAAATTTAATGAAATTACCATTTTTATAAAAAATTACATATTTCATTCCTATCAAGGATCTCGTACCTTTAATCTCTGGAGCTTCTTCAAATCCTCTTTGCTCTCTCCAAGCATGAAACGCATACAATCCCAAAAACACACCCAACAAAGCCAAATTCCCCCACCAGATTACAGGATTTCCGAGTAAATAAATTCGATAAGTACTTCCAGAAAAATACTGCCCCCGGAAGTCAATAGGCCACTGCCAAGGACGAGAGGTAACTTCTCCTTCTTTAGGTTTCAAACCAGCATTACCCTCAAACATGATTGTATGCGATTCGAAGAACTTTTCAATGAAAGATGGGGCATGAACTTCGAAACTGACATTAGGCACTGAAAACAATTTCGAATAAAAACAAATTAATAAATTCAATTCTTACATTTTTATAAAATTACGTTCTTACATCTTGGAAAATGATTCTCCTCAATATTCCAATAAGTACTTTTTTTAACATCACGCTGATTAGAGCTGCAAGCGACTTCCATTTGCTCATAAGCCCATTTTGGAAGTTGTTTTCCAGTCCCAGATAAAACACAGTTTTGTAACTGATGAAAGAATCTTAGTCGACTGCTTACTACACTAATAAAATCTCCTTGTTTACCCCCCACAACTTCTATTCTCCAAACATCATTAGCATCACCAGTTCCATTCTGGATAATAAAATCTCAATTAATTTTGACTCAAAATATAAATTTTTTTAAATAAAAAGTTTTTAATAAAAACTAAATTACTTCTCCATAACCAGTAACTTGAAATTGCTTTTTCATAACTGGTGCAGGTATCCTATGCGAATGCAAATTGCGACGGGTAACAATATGTTCCAACCTAACTAAATCTCCACTTTGAACGAGTTCAATTGGAGCAGAGGCATTATCAAGCTTCGGAGCTATTTCATTATACTTTTTGATAATCCATTTGTTATTATCATCTTTGTGGGCATAAGTTGTTATTTGTTGTTGTTTAGCACCAACTCCTTCAGGATATAAATGCCAATGTGAGTGAAGATACCCTCCTCCTGTTCTTTGGCTTTTGATTGTTATGTGAGCACCATAAGCTACTTCTCGTGGCATGCTTGCATTAAACAAAGGGTTTCCGATTAGTTGAGATTGGAATCCGGAACTGTAAAAACCGTCTCCGTTTCCACTGGAAGATACAAAATTTAAATCAGTTTTTTTAAATTGTCAATTTTTAAGATAGAATTGAATTTTTGTTTCATGAAAACACATTTACCTCCGATTTAAAACTGCTAAGTGTATATAAAAAAAGGTAACGTAGAGAACAATTGGTAACGCTATTAGACAGATTGCACGGGCTATGAAGTGTTTTATTGTGTATGTCTACAAACCAAAAAAAAATCAAAATCTTAATTCATTAAACATTTAATTTAAACCAGCATTATGATAAACCCGGTATAAAAAGCTTACAATAGGTTGACTAAGGTCACCCAAGATTTCCCAAAGTTCGTAAATAGTCCTCAGTCCTATATATAATACTGTAAAAAGCCCCACAAATTTCACACTCATGGAGCAAGAAATAAAAACTCCTGTTAAGGACAGCCACACCCACCATGAAATTGAAAATGGTCTGTAAATAAAAGTCAATATCATTTCAAATGAATAAATCCCTTAATTCGTCTTTACAAATTTTATTTCTCTTCATTTACCTATTTTTGTACGAGTAGAACTTTACTGATGAGTAGACAGAGGCACTGATAAAAAATAGCAATATCGGATCCAGTAAAATGTACTGGGTTAAAGTAACAAGGCCAACATCAAAAAGGACCAAAGCTGCCGCAAGTCCTGATGCAGTAGTTGATTCAGTCATTTCCCAAGTTGTCAAGTAAGTCAAGGGTACCAGAAATGATCCTAATGCTGTGCAGCACTAAAACCAGATTTTCAATAGCAAAATTAATCTTTGGTAATTTACATATCGGAAATTCATTCCAAAATTTTCCATAAAAGTTTACCACTCTCATCCCCACATAACGAGTTTCATTATATTTCTGGCCCGGGGACTCAAAAGGAAAAGTCCCGTCATAACCCGTGAGATATCCAAACATTCCAATCATCATCTATTCGGTTTAAAACAAAAATTCCTTTTCAATTTAAAAAAATTCAAACTCAAAAGTTTTTTGAAAAATCGTGTTAATAAAATACCTTTCCAAGCGGAGGATGCACATCAAAGAAAAAAGTCCTATTGATATACCAACTTCCCATCTTTCCAAAATGAGTCTCATCCCAACAAACATGATCAGGTTCTTGAATCTTATAAAATCTAGTTAAGGCTGCTAACGTCACAATGACAATGAAGAGAGTCCAAGACCATTCACCCAAGCTTTTTTGTACATTTCTATTATTATCTTTTTCCGGTATTGATTTTGTCTGCTGTATCTGTGAAGAATCTGATACCGATGAGATAAGCCTAGTAGATGCTCTTGTAGACCTTGTAGAAGTAGTATTTGTATTCATCCCTGTTTTAGCAGAAGGTTTCGAAGATTTATTTGAATTCGATCCATCACCCATCCTGGAACTTGAAGCAGGTAGAGCGAAACTTCCTGTTCCAGCGACTTCTCCAGCGTCTGACCTAATCCTCCCTTGTCTACTATTGCTACGACTTCTTGTCCGATTTCCCACAGCACTGCTACTACTACTACCACCGGCTTCTTTCTTAACGGTATCTTTATCCTGGTTCTTTTGTTTTGTGGATTTCTTAGCCCTGTTAAAAATAGCATTTTAATTTTCATCTGAAATTACATATAAAATTAATTAAGCTGTTAATATTCGTTTAGCATGATTAAGAAAGACTTGCATAGAATTGCTTGTACTAACTGCTACCACCACGTGGAATTAGGTAGGAATTGTTTTTGTTGAAGTTTGAAGTTTTGTCCTTTTCACTTGTCAAAATTTTTTTAAGATATGATGTTAATTTAGGTTTAACTTTCTCCAAGTAGTAAGAACTTTTCTAAAATTGTTAGAATATTTTGATTTTACAATTAGCTTAGTTCCAGTGGATTAGTAAAACTTAAAAAAATTGTTATTACCTTTCAGATTGACTCTCCTGAACTTTGTAAATTTAGTTGTAACTTTAAAACTTTTTGAAACTTAAGTATTCTGTATTCTTTAGTAAATGTTTAGAAATTAAAAAAGTAATTTCAAACAGAATTTTGAAATGTAGAAAATATTTTACTAAAAGTAAAAATACCTTTTCTGCAGAATTTCAACCTGTCTGAAGAATAAAAATCAGCTGCCCGAGATTCCCTTACTATATCCGCTTTGAATCTTGTATGATCTCAAAAAGCAAAGCAAAACAGGTTATTTCATTCTACCATTGTATATTTTGTCTTTGGTTTACATAATGAATTTTTCAAAAATTTAAATATAAGTTTCATTTATAATTTATCTTTTCATTTTAATTTAACCAGCTCATTATTATCCTTCCAGCCATATTTAACAACATTTTATAATTCGAAGATGGAATATTATGAATATAAATCTAGTTGTATTGTATGTGAGTCTTGTATAAATAGTTGCTGGTGTGATTGAACTGAAGAATGTTTTGCCTTTAGGCAATTTAAACCTCAGCTATTTATACAATAGGGTAGTATACCTGTAATTTACCTTTTGCACCTGGAGCTTGTAAATAATGCATATAAATAAATGTCTATAACTCCGTCAGTTTTATTTAGGCTAAAGCTTTGTTCGCATCTTGACTTTCATTTGCTTCATTATAAATGAATTCAAACTGACATAACATGAAAATTCAAAAATTGCTTTTCGGAAATATATTTCGGAATGGAGAAATCGGAATAATTAGTAAATTATGGAAATTAAAACTATTTTTGTTTTGATTATTTTTGAAACATTTGCAGCGAATGACAAATACTAGAAATGCTTTGATCTAATTACTCCATCTTTACACTTTAAGTGTATTATCCATAGCAAATACGTACTAAAATTTTTTTTTATTTCTGAAAAATGAATACGCAACAACTGTATTTTCAAATAGATTATATAATTTCCAATCTCTGAAATAATTGGATGCAAAACCTTCTTTTTATGCTTTATAGACAAACCCAATCCAATAATATATCTATCAAATGATCACCAAATCAATTTTTTGTTGTCAACCCTCCTGGAAATATTTTTCTTCTTACAAAGTTGTCCACCTTGTCTCAGACCGGTTTTTGATCCAAATTCCAAACGCATTTCAATCAAACATCTTTAACAATCCTTCAGTAATCAATTTCTCTTCAAGAACAACTGGATTGATTGGCACAACTACTTACAGAAATTATTCTAAAATGTCGTCAAAGCCAATTCTGTACTCTTATTTCCGAAGCAGTGCGTCCTGGAGGATTAGAATCGGTAATAGGAAGCATTTTTTAATAAAAACTGTATTAAAACAAACTGCTTATTTTTTAAATATAAATTTCAAAATGTTTAACAGTTTTAGCTCACAAGGGTATTGATTACGAGTACAGACCTATTAATCTACTAAAAAATGAACAGGTAGCTTAAATTATATATTCATTAAAATAAAAATCCTGAAGCAATTCATATCTTAATTCTTATTGTGAAGTTTGGAGAAGATTACCTTAAGGTCAACCCTATGGGTCAAGTCCCTACTTTAATTCATGACGGAAACGCTATCACACAATCGGTAAATGAAAAAACCCCACATCTTTTAATTTTATCCACGAATGTGAAATAAAAATTGCGATTCAAATTTCTTTAAAAATTCCAATGCTATTTATATTTTTAATTAGATGGCAATCATGGAGATCTTGGAGGATTTATATCCTGAGATACCCATGCTTCCAAAGAAGGATCCTCTCAAGAAAGCTAAGGTGAAAACACATAATGTCTTAAATTTTTGATAATTTAAAGTTCAGTAAACTAAGGTCTGTTTGATTAGGTCCTTGAAATATGTGAGACTATTAATTCTGGTATTCAGCCTCTGCAAAATCTTTCAGTTATTGTCAAGTACAGTGATGACACGAGCAAACGCTCTGAATGGGCTAATTTTTGGATCTCTAAAGGATTTGTTGGTAAGAGTAATTATTAACAATTAAGTAGTCAAACCTGATTGTATCAGTTCTATTGACTGATTCACATCAATTTGAAAAATCATTTGAAAAAATCTGAAATAGCCGTGGAGAAACTATTAAGTAAAAGCAGTGGCAAATACTGTGTTGGCGATATGGTCACTTGGGCTGACTGCAGTCTCGTGCCTCAAGTCATTGCGGCACAAAGGTAACACCCGTGTATTTAGCACATTGTGTTTTAAATTCTAAAATTTAAAACTTAATCAAAAATCTAAAATAATGAATCCCACCGAATTTGTAAAAGGTTCAAAGTACAGATCGAATCATACCCAAACATCCTCAAGGTTTTTAATAACCTCTCAGAGCTGGAATCATTCAAAAATGCTCATGCCTTTGTACAACCTGATTGTCCTCCTGAGTTGAGGCTGTAGAAATTAAACTTGCAATGATTTCGAGCATTCTGTTAATTTTTATATGAATTCTTATTCATAAGGAATAAAGTTATTGGTGTTTAGTGAGAATTTAATTAAATTAAAATTTACATGGATTTTTAATAGTTGTTTACTTTAACCTTGGTTGTTGGCTTTGAATCAAAAGTAAGGTCAAGTCAATGTCTAGAGCCTTGCCTTTAGAATGAATGCAGATCATCACAATTTACAATTTATAAAAAATTGATAAAAATAAATTGATAATAAGCAAAGATGTATTTAACTTTGACTTAAGTTTAACTAACATTGAGTTGTTAATTATTGCGTTTGAGGATTAATAAATATCAAGTTATTTTTACATTTTTGGAGTCTTCAGAAAGTAAATCTTTCACTGACCTATCCTGTCTAACCTTTGAATTGCTATTTGCTGCAGAAATTTAGAAATTCACCCTGTTGCATTACCCCCATTTAATTTGTTTTGTCATAGAATATAGGAATGCAAGGTTTCTCAACAAAACAATAAACCATTTCAAAATTGGATATAGAAAAGGGTTGAAAACATTGTGTGAATTCTAATGGTGAATGGTGAGGGT
>JAQGAA010001213.1:0-16735 GCA_034696425.1 Isotoma viridis | reverse complement strand
CAAGTTTTTCACCTAAGTACCCAAGGAGTCATTTGCAATGAAATGAATGCCACTACTAAGATAGTTTTGCTATTACAATTACAAGTACAATTTTAGTCAGTGTTAGCCCGTAAGCCGAAGCCAAGTTTGGTCAGCTATAACTGTATATAGCATTGGAATAGAACCTGCAAAGTACAAAATTATTTTAAGTCTACCATAGGGGTTCTACTATTTGGTAAACTGTAGACAGATAGACTTCACCGTGTGGAAATCTCAGGCGAAATCTAATCTTCCTTTCGAATTCAGAAGCATATTGCTATACTAACAATAAGATATTTTAGTCTAGCCTCTGTCTTGCCTATACCTAGGCAATATTTACTACTTAAAAGTGCCTTGGGATCTGAATGGCTTGTGAAAGTTGAGAGAAAGAAAATTATGTTGGAGTTGGAATAGAAGGTTAGGTTACCCATGAATGTATCTTGTAGGTATAAAGAAGTTTAGTTAGTTTTTAACATACCATAGAACCTATGAGTCTGCTTGGTATTATGCAAAACTAGTTCTTTCTTCGAATCCAGCCAAGAACACGGAAAAGGAGATCCACGAGGCAATAATAATTATTTTAACTCAGAATGAACTCCCTGCTCACTTATCTGAAGTCAGAGTAAGAAAGTTATCTTAAACTAGTGCAGTGGAAATGTTAAGCTAGATATGATATAGGTTTAGAGATGGATAGCATATATCATATATAATGCAATGGTATATCATCAGCCATGTATCTTCAACTAGTTTCTTAATTGTCACTTGGCATTTTCTAGACTGGTTTTGTACTCTTTTACTTACTCCACTCTTCACATTTATTTCACTTCACGGGAAAGAAAGAAAGGCAAAGATCGTCAATTTCAAAATACGACCAGTAGTCACTACTAAAGTAGATAAAATATAAAAGCTTTCTGTCTGTTCTGTCCTAGTGAAGTAATGCCATGCCACAATTACAGAAAGTGAAGAAGTAAAGCAGATCCAAACTCTGTGTATCTATATCCCCTGTCTTGTAAGGCTTATACAATTGTCTGAAGAAATAGAGCTTTAAATTAAATTTGTCTGACTGAGAAGGATATAATGTCCGCAGATAAATCTCTTTAAGTGATTTGCCCTCTTGGAAGTAGTAGACGCATAAAATATGGAGAATGAAATCAAGCAAAGGCATAAAAATCGTGGGTAATATTCCTTTTTATGAATGAATATTATCATAACTAACATTATAATATATCTCTATACATATACTTTTTAAAACGTACAGTATCAGATGAAATAGATATAAGAGAAATGAATATAAAATAAAAGTTCGTTTGATGGGAATAAATGTGAAAGAAATCCGGTAGTGTAGTGGACACTTTTTCCTCAATCTCAATAAATGCAGAGTAGCTAACCCTTCAAAAAGACGAATGCCTGATTTACAACGGGATATGGTAATCCTTAGGATTTCCGACAGAAGTGCCGTAATGGTATCATTTGTACCAAAACAGGTTATGCGTTTAACCATTCTTCTGTTTTATGGTTATTGGTTATTCTATCTAGAGTATAATGCAAGGGTTTGAGTATGATTTGTTCAAATACTTAAATCCGGCTTGAATATATATATGTATTGTACAATTTGTACAAGAGAAAGAATAAAGATAAACATATTTGTTTCAATGTAATGACTTTATTTGCTAAGGCTTAGGAAGCTTATGAAGAAATGGAGAAACAATTGAGCAAAGGATTGAAGGTTGACCTAAACAAATAGGCAGACTTCGTGTTGGAAATTTGTCACTTTGATTGTTATGTGTCTATCTATACATATGCTTTTAGTTTGTACACTTATTGTGTGTGTTGTTTGCGTTATTTAATGTTTATCCTTATTTTTCTTCTTTTTAGGGGATCGGAAGCCTTTTCAGTGCATTGAAAGTGGTGCGATTACTTCGTCTAGGAAGAGTTGTTCGAAAATTGGACAGATATTTGGAATATGGAGCGGCCATGTTAATACTGTTATTGTGTTTTTATATGTTAGTTGCCCATTGGCTAGCGTGTATTTGGTATTCTATCGGGCGTTCCGATACAGACAATGGAATGCAGTATAGTTGGTTGTGGAAACTTGCGAATGTGACTCAAAGCCCTTATATTGTGTTAAATTCTCCTGAAGGTGCTCAGGAATTAACATCAGGCCCTTCTAGAAAAACTATGTATGTGACTGCTCTCTATTTTACTATGACATGTATGACCAGTGTTGGTTTTGGTAACGTCGCAGCTGAAACTGACAACGAGAAGATCTTCACCATCTGCATGATGATAATTGCAGGTAAAATCCTTTAAATCCTTCTTGCATCTTTTTTCTAAAGATATTCAACTCAATAAAAAAATGCTTACTCTCCATGTTCATCCAGGTAATAAAATAATCTAAGAAGCGTATTAAAGCGTATGGAAAACATTCCTTTTGTAAACACCTTACGGCTGTCTACCTCAAATACTTATTTTCTAATAATATTATTCAAGGCAGCTGTGAGTAGGTAAATATTAAATATGTGCCCTGTATGATACAATCTCTATTCCATTCCATCTCTTTCATGATGCAGATGAATTTTCATTCAGAGTGAAAGTACTTTCCCCAGAAAAGCATTCGTTTCCCAAATTGCCCTAAAAGCTGAATGAACAGAATGAGAAATTTCTCGAATTAATTACATCCCTTATTAGACACAAGGACCAACTTGCTGAGCTACTACGTTAGTTAGTACTACTTTATTTATAGTAACTACTAAGTAACACTTGGCTCCTTGTTGTACAACTCTGGTAAAGCAAAACATATGTTTCCACTTGATAAACCATCTCATCTTCTTCCCAACAGGGTCTTGAGTCTTGAGCCTTGGACTAGAATAGGAAGTTGAGTTGGCAAACCCAAACACAATACTCTCTACTGTGCTAATGCTGTTAATTTCAAACTGTAATATTCTATATAGAAAGGGTTGCATTGAAATGTGGATTCTGTGATTATTACACGATGATAACAAAAGAGTACCATAAGCACGTTTCATTTTTGGGGGAAGATTGCTTCACTTTCACCCAACATCACATTACATACTTTTTACTACACTAGCTCAACTAGCTTTTTGCTATTCATACTTACATACAATATGTATGATTATTTACCCCCTGGGATTACTATATATAACTGTGTAGTAATACAATTCTTAAAAAATGTATTGTTCAATTGACAGCCTTACTCTACGCTACTATATTTGGTCACGTGACAACGATAATTCAACAGATGACGTCAGCAACGGCCAAGTACCACGATATGCTGAATAGTGTACGAGAATTTATGAAGCTTCATGAAGTACCTAAGGCGCTTTCGGAACGGGTGATGGATTATGTTGTCTCTACTTGGGCTATGACACGCGGAATAGATTCTTTTAAGGCAAGTGTTATTATCAAACTTATACAAAACAAACTTGTAGATGTTATCATGATGGAAATTATGTCTGTCTATCTCATCTTTCTATCTCTCAAGTATAATCTCGACTCTATCGCCTCTTGAGTATTTTGATTAGTTCTTAAGTCCCAATCTTAGGTACTTTATTGCATGAATAAGAGCTCTCCTCCCACTACTCAGTCATTCTCATAAGTTCTCTGAATCTTTATCCACCAGTACCAGAAAAACACAAGCCATCCTTTATGGATCAATGTCGACGTCAAATATAAATGTGTCACAATTTGGCTGTGTCGTTTACCACAAAAATACCTATGCTTTCTGTAACAAAGTGCTTTCGTGTGGTTACCAGTTTACCACGTTGTTCTTGATATTGTTAGTAACGGTAGCAGCTATGTTCTAGTAGAAAAAGGTTATCCCCATTGTTATAAAGTCTATCTAAAGAAGTTTTTATAAAGTTTTTTTTGTCAAAACATCTATGCCCAAAAACCAACAGCTACATTCGACCCTCCTCAATGTTGTTGTAACATCCTGAGGACAAGACAAGATAGAAAATGTCTTTATATTACTTTTTCCTCCAGCTTTCTCTTTCTATCTGTGTGTGTGTGTGTGGATGGATCGGAGGGATGTATCCCTGTTTACTTTAGCTTTCTCCTCTACAACTCCTACCCCTTTCTCACAGCATTAAAAGTATATATGACTTTAAGTTATCTTGCTGTTGTTATGTTTTGTTATGTTCAAATGTTGTTACACAGAGATATTATTGTATGAGATAGAATAAATGGGTGTTGAATCTACAAGAGACAGGAAGATGTTGGTATAGATAGGATGAGGATTTGGGTCTTAAGTATAAAAAAGGTTTATTTATTTCTTTTTCTTTCTTCTATAACTTTTTGCACTTACTTTTTGGGATTATTTCCAAATATGTAATAATGTAATACTACCAGTACCACCACACACGGCTGTCCTCTTTCAATGTTGTTATTATTACTACTATGAGAAAAGGAAAGAGTAAAATGAAATTTCATTCTACTAAAATACAACTCCCTGTGCACCCATAGCGAATAATAACTGGATGTGAAGTCTCATGCAATAATTCTTAAAAAGTTAGAATGACTTTTACTACCAAGAAGAAGAGAAGGAAAGAGAAAGAGAGAATACTACTACTCATCTCATATATGAAACTATTAATAGTACATTGTGTTGAAATTTTAATTCAGAGTTTCGTTTAGTGAATCACGTCTCTTAGATAAAAAGCAGGAAGGAAGACTTGGCACTTTCTTACACACATATTTCTTAACAAACTTGTAGGCATATATGTACACATACAGACATGAATGTGTGGATTACTGTTCTTTCCCTCAGTTGTAATTTGTATTGTATTGCATGTAGGGAGTAGTATGGAGAAAGTACACCATAAGTTGTACCATATCGTGTAAGAAGACTTTCTCCATTGAAACCACTACCAGTAGTATCACTTCACTACTGTTAGAAAGCTAGCCATTGCTTTTAAGTTGTATGATGTTAGTTCAGCTTTTAGGAAGTGAAACGGGGACCATCCGCAGTGCGGAATCTCCCGAGTGTAAAGATCACTTTCGTCTGGCCTAAGGATCATTCGGGTACTTGTTCTGGCACACATTTCCAAGCTCTACATACGAATTACCACCTTCCACTAACCACCATCATCATCATAATCATTTTAACTTTATATAATATAAAATGGCCGTTTCGTTTTAAGGAATAAAAAATCAAAAGGAAGTTTTATTTTCTTCTGGAATAAATGGGAGCTATTCAAGAAGGCAGGAATTAGGATGGAAGTGTCGATTTTACGAGGAATATGCACTCGTGTGAGAATTAGAGCCCATTTGATGATGCCTTTTTGCCAACTCTAGTGTATGGATAGAAAAAACGAATTATTATAAGTTTCTAGCATGAACCCACAAGAATTTTAAATGTCAAGGAAATCATTAATCGGGGGGTTTATTACTCCAGAGGTGTAATAAAACTTGCTCGTAATGAGGTTACACTTTATAGCACCAATGAATAGAAAAGTAGCATCGTGGGGAGTTACTTGAATGCATATTATAGGCAACTTAAGATTTAGTGAGGACAATTAATATATACTGTATGTATGAGCCTTTGAGGGTAGGCGTGTATTATATGGTGAGGGTATTGTTGTCTTGGGTTTTATTGTGATATGGCATGTATTATAAAGATACATTCATTCCATACATTTACCTCAAGCTTGCTTAATGCATTACGACATTTGCAAATAGTCTGTCAAGCTGAATTTGATTTTGAAGGGAGAATACACATAAGAAAAATGAGATGAAGTAGTACGATGACTATATAATAACTTATGTTCGATTTGAATCTGCATTCAGGAATTGCAAACCTTAACCTCATTTTCTTCTTCCCTTCTGTTTGAGTGACTTATTGTCGATTTATTCAGGTTTATGCAAAGAACGCTTTTTATTGGACTCGCTTGGAACCTAAGCCAGCAACTTTTTGCATATTGCTTTATTCATCCTGGAATAATAATAATATACGTGCTTACAATAATGTATGTTATGTTCGAAACTCGAAGATAGGATCAATGACAACGTGGCATGCGATGGGAGGTGAATTTTTATTTGACTTTTTATTCCAGCTTATTTTCTCTCTTCTTCGTGCGTATGTAAATCAAATTGAATGTGTTCTGTTTCTCTTTATTTCTTTAGTATCTCTTTATGCATTCTACTTATTTTTATTTTTTGTCTCTATATTTTTCCATTTTGGAAGTGCTTTATTGTAGGAAGATGGGTTTAATTTTTATGACTTGGAAGTTGTTTCTGTATAACTGTTAAATATTCTTCAACTTAGTAGTAGAGATAGAAAAAGAAACGTGACGACTTTAACGACTTCATTTGAAATGTGAATACATAAATTTTCAATTTGTAGCTTGTTTCATTTGTGCATTAATCACCATAACTTATGATAATTATCTATAATGGATGTTAATTCTGTCTTGCATGTTTAATGTTTTATACCAATAATCTGCCAATGTTAGTGAATTCTTGAAAGCAATGCAAGTTTTTAATTCCTAGATCCTTTTACAAAAAATCCTGCAGTGTTTTTATGTGCGATGACACGAAATTTTTATTTGAACTTCAAAATATATGTTCTAGTAGCAATAGCATGTCATAGTTTTTCAAATGTAAAATAACAGATTTTTTGCACCATGTAGCAGTTTGTTTTGCCTTACTTAGGCTTAAGATCAGTCCACGTTTTACATTTTATAAATAACATCATTTGCGTTAAGTGAACAACCTATATACTTTATTATTTACTATTCTACTTATATTTTGTTACCTTTGAAATAACATTACTAGAGCTGAAGTAAATGGAGAAAAGAGATACATTACGATAAATAAATAAAAAGGCTTTTTGGTAGCATGATGCGTAATGATAATAATGATTACATTCGACGGATACCTACGGTTAACCTAAATGTGATGAAAAATATAGCATAGCAGCATAGCAGTGTGTAATAGTTAATGATCGTGGTGGGCATCTGATTTTTATTTGAACTTCAAAATATATGTTCTAGTAGCAATAGCATGTCATAGTTTTTCAAATGTAAAATAACAGATTTTTTGCACCATGTAGCAGTTTGTTTTGCCTTACTTAGGCTTAAGATCAGTCCACGTTTTACATTTTATAAATAACATCATTTGCGTTAAGTGAACAACCTATATACTTTATTATTTACTATTCTACTTATATTTTGTTACCTTTGAAATAACATTACTAGAGCTGAAGTAAATGGAGAAAAGAGATACATTACGATAAATAAATAAAAAGGCTTTTTGGTAGCATGATGCGTAATGATAATAATGATTACATTCGACGGATACCTACGGTTAACCTAAATGTGATGAAAAATATAGCATAGCAGCATAGCAGTGTGTAATAGTTAATGATCGTGGTGGGCATCTGGTCTCGGTCTGGAGATTAGTTCTAGATCCCATCATTATATTACACATACTTGAGAGGTCTGTGCCAACATGATATGAATTGCTGGTGTCTGATGTGATGTGATTTTATAGTATGTCTGATGTAAATTTGGAATACGTAATAGCAATAGGTACTTTTTCCTTTCAAGTAGTATAACCAGACATGTCGAATGAAAAACCTCATTTCTCTTTTGTGGCATGATGACGACGATATAATTCAAAATATTATAGAGGATGAGGAACTCCCAAGAGACCTATTTGTAATGTTTAATAAGTCTTGGAATTGACCTTTATAAGCGTTATTATTATAATGTGTAAAATACAAAATACATCTCTTTTTACATTATTCCTAATTTTGAAAACGTATCAAAATTTCCACGGATATTACGCGTTTTCTAAATATTAATTTTGTCAAATACGTAAGCTGTAACATTACTACAGTGTGGCATAAAATCCACAGACAAAATAATAAGTTTCAGTCTTTCACGAGAGCACGTTATCCGTGGAGTTTTGTACTGGATTGTATTTAAGTTGAGGCGTCCTCATATTGTATGATTGGTCAAAATAGCCAAATTCGGCCAAAAACTACAAGACTAGTCTAAGCCGATCTAATTTGCATAAATAGATGTATTGGAGATTTTATGAAACAGAAACATGGTAAACCTACTAAGTCTTATGTGTGCCACACCACAAATGCATCCAGTCGCTTATGATGATACTATGGAGGTATATTTCTGCAACAACATTGAGTGAAAGGTTAAAGCTTGCAAACTTCCTAAAGTAGATCCTGATAAAACTATTTTACCCATTCCTTTCCATATCATTCGACAAGTGAAAGTTGTTGTACCCGTCCGTAGTCATCCATGTCGTAATGTCATATGAATTTTATACACAAGTCTAGAGCTGCATGAGTCTAAAAGAACCACTACCACACAAAATATTAGATGAGAAGCTGAGTGTCATTACTCTAATCCGGTTTCTAGCCAATTTCATAGCCAAATGTTTCCTGGCTGGCAGGGATGATAACTTATTATATGAATAATATAAATAAATTTATGAACACGAATTAATTATAAAACTTCCAGGTCCTGAATTACTGTCCAAAAGACATGAAAGCGGATATTTGCGTCCATTTGAATCGCAAAGTTTTTAATGAACATCCGGCCTTCAGACTAGCCAGTGATGGATGTTTGAGAGCTCTAGCTATGCACTTCCAGATGAGCCACTCCGCCCCAGGGGATCTACTTTACCATACGGGGGAAAGCATTGACAATCTCTGCTTCATTGTCACAGGATCGCTTGAAGTTATCCAGGATGATGAAGTCGTCGCAATACTCGGTAAGTTACACTTATACATATATTTACCTTTTCTTCTAAAATACATTTATTTACCTAACTAGTTACTCTTTGATGCTTGCTATTCATATAAAGTTATTAATTACCTACGCTCATTCATTTCATAAAATTGCCCACTCACTCTATCAGCATTCACCGACCGACCATCCTCTAAGACCAATATAGTCTGCGTGGAGTCTATTTTAGGTATCTGTGTACTATAAAACTAACCGATTTACCCCGATCCCTAGCTACTGTTTAGTTTTCCTACGATAAAGGGAAAGTGAGACCTTTAATTGATTAACTAGGGAATAAAAGTAATGGAACATCAAATGATGTAGTATAAAAGTATAATGGTAGTAAGTGGGATTAAATTATCTTGCCCCTGTGACCTAATGATGACGGTAATAAAAGGAATCCTGTTGGTAGACGACTTAGAATTGAGCAGAATTTGTATTATGCATGAGCAAGGGTAGTTATGGTTTGTAGTTATTCGATAAAGTGAAAGTAGTGAAAGTACCAAGAGTTGAGATGCGTAGCAAGTAACATATTCCTGTATATTATATACCCTGTAGTAGTAATAGTAGTTTATTAAGCAATACTTAGTTTAATAGTGCTCGATATGATACTATCTGCAAAATAGGGTTCCGCCCGAATCCCTCTTACACCCGCCTACTTAACCTCAAAATGCAATTGAGCAAGGTAACCAAGGGGTGTTGCAAGTAGGTATTTAGGGACAGTAATAACTTTGACTAAGTAATTGGGAAAAACTAATTTAACCCTTTCACTCCTCTATCATTTTATTTACTGAGATTATTTATACTCTAATATTGTTTCATTTATGACCAACTGTATTGAAGCAGATTTGCCAATTAATATAAAATAGAAGTACAGAATGCCACTATAACTACTTTTATTAACTTACACCCTTACTGCTACTACTAGTATGAGCATTGATTGCGTCCTGAACATGCATTTATAAAACGTATCCCAATGCATTGCATTTATGATGATTATTAAGGATTACAGCATCAAACTCTAGTATTGTAGTTGGTAGTAGTAGTTATGCTTGAAATGTTACAATCATTACACAGTAATTTACAAAACTGTCAGTTCTCCTAGAGATAATAATATTCTGTTCGTACATGAACTGTTGTTATAAGTATCTGAAGAGGAAATTGGATTTCAAATAAGTCCTTACACCTGGCTGAATTTCGTAATAATATAGAGTTAGTAGTGTTGATTGCTACACACTATAAGTACCACAGATTATAATTTAGCAATTTAGACAGAGTAACTGTATTAGTGCAGTTTCACTACCTTTTATAATTTTTGCGTGTTTTACATTCTATAAGTACTTACTGTGGTTGCATTGATAATCATTTGATTTATTCTATGTAATTTGGGGAATCAATTCACTTATTATAGTTGGTTTATTTAGTTTAATCCTGTGAGGTTTTATTTATAGACAGCGAGACTTTTATTTGACCAAGTAACTGAGATTCAAGTTATTTTTCAACCCTGGTTTTTCATAACCTAGAAATATCCCCTAGACTACTTTTGTATGAAGTCAATATAAAGTAGCTTAGAGCGCTAATAAACACTGAAAGCTAAGCACTTATGATGGCCCAGTAATAAAAATCCACACGTGATGTTATGTAATCCTTTCTTTCGTGTTTTGTGAGAACTTCATACATGTGGATTTATTTAATTAAAATCCTTTATGGCATTACCCTTGAAACTTCTCTTAGACATTTTGACTCAAGTTATTAAATTTATTTGAAAAATTTAAGTGTACACGTATTGTGTTTAGGATGTTGAAATTGTATTTGCAGGCGTTTTATCTAGACTCATTTTTTTTCAGATTTTAATGAAAAATTTTTGTTTTTGTAAAGTTAGGAAAGAAAATGGGTTTGGATTTTTTGTTCTAACTTTTTTAATGCAGACTTGTAATCATATTACGTTTTCTAAGGAAAATTCAGATGTCGAGCAAATAAGTTAATCTACTTGAGTGTAAGGCTGATATTATTATTAAGCTTTGTCTTATCACCTTACTAATTAATTCAGAATGGGCCTCTATACACTTGTATTAACTTTTAAGTCTGATTTGTATGTTGCAAATCCAGTGAAATTGAATTGAAACAAAACAAAACAAGGTTGTTTTTACATATCTTCTTCTTAAGCTTTTAGCATTCCAATGAAGTCAAAAGAATCTTAACAAACAACCTAACTAAAGATTTTGTAGTTGCATGGCATCCTAATTATTTTTCTCGTGGCTAAGCCCTGACCTAGGAAACCTTTCGTGGATACTCATTACACAGCACGAAGTTAATATTTCCATTTGAGCTAACTACTCTTATGCAATAAGGTTTATGTACCACATGGACTCATCTTGTTATGTGGTGTGAAAGGAAACAAAGACACGACTCCATTTCATTCAATTGCATATATATAAAGCTATGTTACCTTAATTAGCATAAGATTGGACTCTTTAAGTAGACTTGAGTCAGGATTTAATTTTGAAAATGGGTTGAACAACTATTTGCAATTCAGGAGAGATTAGGAAAACTAACGCTCACTCTTGCAACATGCACCTTAACACTCCTACACAACATTTAGCTTTTATATTTTACGCTGTCTGATGAAGATTAGATCTCTCTTATTACTAGCTTTGCTAGCATTGTGTGCCCAATAACATAGTTTAACATTACTATATACACATCAACTCTGTAATAATATGTATATTCTCTAATGGTTCATCGTGGCAGATTAGGCAAAAGCACAAGGTCGCCTTGAGAAATGTTTGGAGTTTCGATTCCAAAATGAAATGACTCTTGTATACCACTACGTTTTGTATATGTGTATTCAGAGACCTTAAAACTGTCTTGTTTATATGAGATAGCTAAGCGAGTTCAGGAAAATGAGTCTTGTCGGATTAACATGGGGAAATCCCTATGGATGCATTCACTCGGATTCATTTCGCTTTTCTCGTACTCTTCTTCTCTGTACTTGTCGCTCTTTTAACCTACGAAACCTTCATAGTTATCCCAAAGGGCTTCTACAAAGTGTGTGTATGTGTGCCAGTGCTAAAGTATTATTACCATAGTAGAAAGACCTAAATAGTCAAGCAGTACTAGATGATCTCATCCCCTTTTGGATATTCTTGAAATGCTATGTGTACTACCGGTATTTGTGATACTGGTGGTGGTACTTCACTCACAACCCTTATTCCTTTCAGGGCATGCCTGACCTCTTTCCGAAATTGGCCAATTGTCAGAATTAGTTTGAGCTCGGCCTATGCATACTAACGATCTTAATAAACATCATACGTGCATATTGGAATCTGGCTAGGATAGAATGCGAAAGATAACTTTCTCCCATTTACCCTCTCGATGTACCTATGCATAGTTTACCATCGTTCTCTTTATCCCTAGGACTGGCGGATGCCAAAATGACATACCGTTCTCAGTCGTCTTAACCACTTTTACTCCCACACTTTAGTAGTAATCTATGTTCTTAACAGGCATGGATTAGTAAAAGCAAAATCAAGTTAATGGGTTTAAATGAAGCCATATTATCTTCTGTTATGACTTACAATGATCTTTGAGTGAGTCCTGGTTTTCTTCAAAGTATCTCCATTTATCTAAAGCGTCAAAAACTAGGAAAGCATCCGAATTTAAAAGTAGACCAGTTTTGGTCATATGTATGAGCTTGTTGCGTGAGAAATTTATACATGCAGCTAAGCAAGTTTGGCAATAATTTTAACACTAGCAAGCTTTCTGTAAATCTGCAAAATTGACAGTTTTATATTTGTCCTAAAGTGATTGTACAGCATTGGCACCCCATTAAATTAAAATTCTAGAAAGTTTTGTCAAAAAATTAAAATTCTTCGTGCGTTTCTCCCTTTTATCTGCTAACAATAGAGTAGCCGAACCAAATCGGAATTCCAAAAGTCGGCTTATTCTCCTTTTGACCTCTATTCTTTAAAGCTGATATAGTATACTCTAAAAACCTAGCCGAAAGAAGGAAAGGGAAATCGCTATTGGCCAGTCAGTACTCTGTAGTTTATACGCTAAACAAAATGAATTGAAATATTGTACTAACTACTACTACTATTTCACACAAAAGAATAAAAGAGAATACTGCTTGAACTAGTTCGATAGCATTATTGGTAGTTTAAAGAAAAAGGGAAAGCTAAAAATGCCATGTTAGTCACTGAAGAAGAAACCGGTCATTGTTCGTAGACTAATGCGAAAGCAATTGTAGTGCAATGCATGCAATGTCGCTTTAGGTAAAGATAGTCAAAGTCAACCAAAAGTAAGTAAGTATAACTTGTCGTATATAGATTGTTAGGTATGCGTATTTCTCCCAGTTGAAGATTTTTGCCTAGTAATCCCACAGACTTCTATGGATATTTGGTGTTTTTGAGGATCTCAGCTCTTTTTGGTGACGAGAGGCTTCAGTTTAGTAGCCACCATTTCCTTTAGCCAACACAACTCATTTGTATTCTAAGCCAGTGGCTTCCGTAGAGAAAACAAAGTCGTGCCGACCATGTTCAATATAATAGCACGGCATCCGTCCTCAAGATCACCCAGACCAGTACATTTACTGATACTAGAACAGAATACTCCAGTAGCAATGATAATGCCTTCTAACCAGAGAATTGTACAGAATTTTCTGTACCAGGAAGGAAGACCTCGAGTGGTGAGGGATGAGATGGTATAGCTTCGTGGTGTGCTGCTGGTTGTAGTCGCGTCTGGCCACAACGTGGAATAAAATACAAATAGAAGAGGAACTTTCACTCGACGGCTTAAAGTGAAAGTCCCAGATATCTCTAGAGGCACACTGCACTGGTGTCATTTGTTTCATACAAGTTTACATTTGAAGCTTCGAACTCACTTCTCCTTGAGCTTGAGGATTCATTTCATTCTGATATTATTGCCTATACATAAGTTAATTACTAGGCTGATGTTTAATACCCATGTATCCTTATGAAGCTTATATTGTTTATTTTTAAATCAACCAATTTATTGGGAAATGGCACGTAGTTGGATGAGAGAATTCCCTTTAAATACATTTAATAACGCCGATGATGATAATTCAAGAGAATACGATAGCGGTATAACGTTATATCGAATCGACCAAGAAAAACGGATATATTCTTTCAAGTCGAGTACTTGAAAGACTTGAATGTAGTCCATGATGCCTTAAACGTTAGCTATCTCATATGAATGCCAGCTGTGTCGCGTAATTTGATAACTTTATCTTCAAGTCTCATTCATAAATAATGTTGCAAATCTAATAACACCGCCTATTTTATTACACCGAATAGTCTTAAATTCGTAAAACTAGTATCAATATGAAGAAACCCCTCGGAGTAAGCTCAGCATGAAAAAGCTAGCAAGTAATTCGGGTTACAGGCCAAGGTCAGTTTATAAATTCGTTAAAAAAGCAGATAAGATTATAAGCAAATGGGCTATAAATATAATGGTGTAACGTGAATATATCGTAGTCTTGCGTGTACGTTAACTGAGCCAGAATTGATTGCCCCATGCAATAATAAGGATATATGCATGCATGGAACTTAAGTATTTTCTTTTTTGGACAATACATCTCTGACAAGATATCTATTTCTTTTTTATAAAGCTTGTAAGTTTTGGTCAAACAAAGGAATGTAAGTAAGATCGGGTGATACAGAGATAAAAATTCGTTGTTGGTAGTTATAACTGGTGGTAGTAGTTGAATGATAACTTAAGCAATACAAGTGCCGAAATTGCACCAGATCGGGAGCGAAAAAAATCCTTGGCACTCCCATGGAATTTATTTCCAAGAAGAGAAAATGTCACCAAAAAGCCGGATTTTGGTTTTGGTGTATGATGGCCATGCGAGTATTATGACTTGGCTAAAAGCTCACTCTCCATTTCCCATTTCATTTTCTTTTCATTGCATTTGTTATTTCCTTCTTGAGTTTTATCGATCAGCTCGACCGACTGAATGTTTGGCAAAGTTGCTGTCGTTACTATGACATTTTTCATATACATTATACCTACATCTAGTAGTGCTACAACTACCACTGACTGATAAAATTGTACAGCGATATTGCACCCTCTGATTTAGATGGTTTTGGTTGATGTGCTATGGGGGTTCACTCTCTTCATCCGACGTTCTTTAAATGTCATATATCTCTATCTCGTCTCTTGGTCTAATCTTCCCATGTCATTTTCATCCCTACCCACATGAAATAATCATAAACCCTTCCACTTGCCATTTTTATCATCTCTCAGGAAATTTTATATGAGTCGTGACCTCTGACTTCTTATTATGCCTTATGCCACAGTAATGTATACTATTATGTCAAAAATCAAATGCATGGTTGGATAACCTATATTGTCACTGCGTTTGTGGTTTCTTTTGCTTATTTATTTATTTCCGGAAACCTGAACCGCGTTCCATTTCCCTTTTGTGTTGCTATTCCCATGAAATTTTGACACGTTATACTAATACTACAAGTTCGACTGAATAAACACACGAACACACCTTTATTGAAATGGTAATGACAACCTCTAGGTTTTTCACGTCAATGCATGAGTACATTTTCTTACCTAGTAAGCTAAATTAAACTTTTAGGTGAAACGAATGGTATATTTTGAAGAATCTTTCATGTAATTAACATGGGGCTATCCCGAAAAACAAGTTTGGTTTGGGTGATCCATGATAAATAACTAATAGTAATGCCCGAACGAATAATAAATACAGGAGAGACTATTCAGGATAAAAAATTCTATGAAATCGAAAAATACATGCATGGATTATAGAATGAAGAGAAGGAATTCCTTTATATATTTCAAGTAAATATAGGTGTACGGAATTACGGAACATGGTCACTAAATTTTGAATTTCGACAGCCTCTGCTTTTTCAAATTAATTTACATCAGTTACATTGCAACAAAGTTTGGCATGGCGCTACTCCACCCATTAATCAATAAAAAATAAAGCAATAGTTTTCAAGAATGTCAAGGTATTTTCTTCGCCTCTCATGGACATTCAGTTTGACTAATAATACGATTCTTTTCTTCTCTACTTATAATACACATACTTCAACCGTTCAACCACCAACGCTCATGATAGTCATGCAATACACTCTGTTTAGAAGCATTCCATTATAATCAGGTATTTGGGTTAGGCAGGCAATAAGTAGTACATGATACAGGAACAAATTCTAGTAACAACTCAATCGAAGCCATCAATCCCGAACCCTAATAGAACTACAGGACTAAAAACTTTGGAGAGCAACATGTAACATTTTTAGAAACAAGGACAATTCAATAAGAAAAATCATACATGTTGTAATCAGATAAAAAGAGCCCTAAAACTTATGAGCGTAAACCAATTAATACAATAAAATTTATGGCTTTATTAAGACGCATTTTTTATTAAAGCCATTCCTACAATTATTACATTGGCAAACTATACATGCTTACATGCACCCTTTTTACAACTTAATCAATCTTTAGAGCTTGAGTCTGTTTTCTATTCCTACAAACAGCTTACTCATTAAATCAAATCCCACTATTCATAAGAAACTAATCCTTCATTCTAATCCTTCAAATCCGTAATAAAATGAATTGCCGTATACTAAAAACCCGAAGATTTCTCACACGCTAAAAAGCCATGCCACGATCAACACAACAGAATTAGTAAGAAGTTACAAAAAAACGCATGTTACAAACCAAAGATTACCTATATCATATCTCAAGGGTACGCAACAGTAGGTCACCGCTTACGTCATAAACGATGTGTTATGAAACACTCGATACACTGAATGTCACTTCACTGCCGTGTGACATTCTTTGTTCATTTAAGCGAAGTAGGGAGACTAAAGATTCTCTTTATTAGTATCGTAAGATACTATTGCGAATGGGGTTGCTGTCCGTCTGTCCGTCCGTCTGTCCGTCCGTCTGTCTGT
>JAQGAA010001212.1:0-16740 GCA_034696425.1 Isotoma viridis | reverse complement strand
CAAAAAACCTTCCTTTTGTTAGATATGTTTGCCAAGATATCTTAAGACTCGTTTATTAAAACAATATGTTATTCACATCCCTGTGTAAATATCTATTCCATTTTTAATATCAATAAGTCAAACAAGTATCAAATATAAAATGCAAGTAAACAAAAAGATCAAAATGGTAGTCCAAAGGTGATTGAATTGAAGATTGGAGATTAACTAAAAGTTATAAATAATCAAAGTTAAAAAATAACCAAACTTACCACCATCCGATCCACTTCTTGAACAAACAATGGAAACATTATTATCTTGAATATTGCATAATATTCTGTGATGTTCATTTAACTTCAAATACGTTTTTTTAAGAATGTTCAAAATCTCTTTCAGTTCAAAAGAGTAACTTTTGGAATGGGATTTTATTTAATTTATTTTTCTTTGTTTAGGATTTAAGGATAGTTCCACAACTTAAAATTCTACTCAGATGTCCACGAGCGTTAATATGTTAAAAATGTGCGTATCTTGTATTGCATTACTAAATCCACTTTCATATAAAATATTATTTACTCATTACAGTTTACTTCCTCTTTCTTCCGAGTTTCCAAATCCAATTTACTCTTAAATGATACGACACGAAGAATCACTTCTTAAGTTGCGTTTCTCGTGAGTTTGTCGGCTAGTAAGTTCCGAAGTTGTAGTAAAAGTTATTAAGTTATTAGTCGTCAATACGATAAATTCAATGATGATTAGAGTGATGTTGAATGCAATGTGATGATTTTAAGAAGCGTGTGTCTCTAACTCAAACTAACTATTCCTTTAGTTTAGTTCTTCATAGGTATTTTGTATCTTTAAATGTCCTTGTTGGTATGAACTCTTCGTTGTAGTCAATCAGACACTTTCATAACAATAATAATAATAAATACAAGAAGGGTATTATTACTCATTAAATATTCAACTCACACGAGTCTTCAGTAGTAGTGGAAGTAGTGGTGGTAATAACAATGACAAGTTTGTTGAGTACTTTTAGTAACTGCTTAAGACAAAATGTGTCAAACGCGTGTCGACAGTCAAAACACTTCTTATTAATGACCATGAAGCGATGATGTGAAATTATCTACTAAGAGAAGAATGAAGAGTGACAATGTGTCCAAAATTACAAATCTTGTATGCGTTCTCCTAATTCTTTTTAAATTGCTGAGTTTTAAAATTCCATTCAAGTTTTTCTCAACACTTTTTATCAACTCTTTCTGTCTGCTTAGTTAATTTTTAACATTGGTCAATATTTATTGATAAAATAGGCAAATGTTTTCATTTATTCAGTCTTTTTTATTTATATTTATTGTATAATTGCAATTCACTTCTTTCTTTGGGTTTTTTTAAGATATTTAAAAACTTTTAAAAATTCTTTCGTTTTTGTATCCAAAGAGAACTAATAGGAATACTATGTTATATTATCATTATTAGCAAATATTTATAATTAAAGTGTCAGGTGATCCCTTAGGTCAGATTGATCACATAAAGAAGAACAGGTAACATTTGCTTTACAGGTAACTCTTGTAAGATAACAACAAAAACTAAAACAAACACCTTGTCTCAATTTGCCTCATACAATTTTCTATAAAATCCAAGTTAAAACTGATTTATTTCCACTTGATAAAATCACTATAAAAATAAATTAGCTAAAATAAGTATATTTCTGTGCTCAGGTACTTTTTTAAAAATTTTTGTATATAAAATTTCCTTAATTTTGATTCTTGTAATAAAATATCTCAGCTAAGAAATATATTGGATGAAGAAAGTGTTGCTGAGTTGGCAGTCTGAAGAAGACTAGTTGCATAGTGAGACGAGCTTCTTGTATCATTCCAATCTTCTCAACTACTTCTAGTTTTTACTGCAAATTTAGAAGGCTGAAGAGTTCTTTCGCCTGGCTTATTGCCCTATGCCCTAATGTTTTTATATTATCCTTATGATAACTATTACTCCTTATGTGTTTTAATATTATGATGAATCTTCTTAATTTAAAAAAAGAGGTTTACTCCAGCTTTTTCTTCTTTATTGAATTACGGAACATCTTTTTATATCTATCGCATCATAATTATTATCATCATCCCTCACTGAAATATTATATTTGTTCATATTCTTATTTTGCCTTGCTTTGTCTTATTTCAATCTCTTCTCTCTTGCCATATTTTGGTTGGATGAACTATCATCCTTTTATATCTCTTATTAAGTATTAAGTAATAGGTTAGAGTAGTTTTTATAAATATTTAATCTCTTCTTTCTCTATTTATTCCATTCATTCACAATAATTATTAAATGTGGATTAAGCAATGAATCTTGATTGAGAAATGTGTTCAAATGTAAGTTTAATTGTGGATGAAGTATGTTTTTAATACTATATGTAGCATAGTATAGTGTGGTTGTCGCGGTCACAAGGTGTATCATCATTTGGATTATCCTTGTGGTTTTGTAAGGATGGGTGTGTTGTAGATTCCTTAAAATAATTGAAGAAAGAAAAGTTTTAAAAAAATTAATAAAATACATTTTTGCAATAAAATGGTATAAACAGAGGGAAAGAGATTCTTGAGTTTTTATTAAAGATGGAATGAATTTGTTATAATCTGTTATTTTTCGTCAAATTGTTTTGATATTTGGGTGAAAGATATAACATGTGTGTATTTACAGTGTATGTGGGTCTACAACGACGGAAGTAGTTTGACAAAAAATCAGGTATTTTAATAAAAACTCGCGTCTCTACGTCTCGTCCTCATTATTTCACTATTTTCCTCTTTACATGTAACTTTTTGAGTTGACAAAAATACCCTTTTTGTATTTATCATGTTAAAGGAAGAAATTTCTAGATAAAGAAGCCAATTATTATTCTAAATAGTTTTTGGATGAGCTAGTCATTTCTTGCAAACATCTTCTATGTGTTTATATTTATTATTTTCTTCCATAATCCGTCTGGAGAAAAAGCTAACTGCGTTTTATTTACTCTTACAGCCACAAATTAATTTTGGTGAAAATAATCCCTATCAATCTGCACGTGTTGAGAACAACTGTCCATTATTTTATCCTTTCACCACCACTAATTTTTTTTTTTTCATTGGGTGAAATTTTCAAGAGAATTATAAATAATTTGAAAGTTATAAATACAAGTGATAATTTTAATATAAATTGCGATAAAATAAAGTCTTGGGAATATTATTAGAGTGTTGTAACCTCATAGATATTTTGGGCTTTTCATCTGATTTTGGTCATATTTGCACTGGCCTTTTTACACATGGATTTTAAAAAAGAAATTTTAATTAAGCATCTAATCCAAGAAACATAGGCATTATATAATAAGTAGATCGTGAAGCCACGGACGGTGTACCTAAATTCAAATAACTCTTCTCATTTTTTGAATTTCTAGAAATGTTTTAAATTAGCAAAGTTGCGTTCAAACCTCGAAATTCATGGCTCTTTAATCACATAATATAGTTGAATGAATTGATGGAAACGTTGAAGGTGAAAGGGCATATGGCAACGACAAGGAATAACCTTAGTTTATTTAATAGTTCACTTGAGCTTGAATTTTGCTTTGTACTTATTACTTCTGCTGCTACATACAGAGCTGTGTTTTTTCACAAGGTACTTTGATGTCATTAAACGTACTAAAAGTTTAAGTTTTTATATTTGTCTTATAACTTGATATTTGGAACCATTGCCAGACCAGTGACACGAGTTTAATTTAAAGTACTTTTCTTGTTTCAAATTTTGATATAAGTCTTCACAATACAAACTACTTATACAGTTTGAGCCCAAATCTTAAGTGAAAGGTAGCGTTTGATGAAAAAAGGATTATTCTTATTTGCGTCGCCTCTTTCTTTGCTTTAGGGGAATGTTACAAGATTTGTTTTTTGCTTTCTAAAAGAAGAGAAAGGTTTTTTATAAACTATTCTTCAAATGTGTAATCCATCCTTAATTTTCTGACATAACTTCATTCTTAAATATCTTTTTATACTCTTAAAGGTTCCGAATCAAAATCCTGTTTCATCTCAATCTTTCATTTTAAATTGTAATAAGCTTTTTAGAAACCAGTAATGAAATTCTTTAAATGTAATATAAATCTCAGAATTAATTGTACTTGAATATTTACATGCCTCCATTGCCACTGCCTTTTGTCTATGCGGTTTGGGTGCAATTGAAATTTTTTCTTTTGAAGAATGTCTCAAGTAAGAGATTTTGCAAGTCGTGCTGGTGTTAAGGTATAAATCTGTCAAATGTCTTATAGTTTCTCATTTCTTTTGTTTATAGTTGATGACGCTTCGAGTTAGTTGACGCATAGCTCACTTTTTATGATTCATGATTAACGTTACCTAGATCACTTTGAAAAGTCATAAATGCAAAAGTTTGTATTTATTTCTAATTTTGATGTAATTTTCCCCTGGGTTCAACTTGATCAACTTAAAAATACTCTAATTTTAAGCCCAATGATTAGGATTTTAGACCTGGCTTACTTTTTGCTTATTTTTTGAATTGGTAAGAAGTTGGTTATTGCCCTCTGAAACTTTAATCAAAAGAAATAATTTAAACTTTTTAACAATTTAAAAAACTTTTCTTATTGTGTTTAATTTTTTAAATGAAATGAAATAAATTATATAAAGTTAGTATACACCCAAATGCAATAATATAGGAATTCGCCCAAAAAAGTTTTTTATTGCAAGTGTGCTTGAATTAATTAATGATTTTTTGTGTACGATTTCATCTGAGAATTCCTTGAAATATCTATAAATAAATAAAAAATGTATTTCCAAGATTTCACGGAAATTGAAGTCACCATGGAATATAGGAGGTTGTTGACCGAGTTAACTTTACTCCTACAATCTAAAGGTGCAATTAGTGAATTAGTCATTCCATGTGACATAATGCGATCAGATTTTTGATATCTTTTGGCAGACGATGGATCACCCTTTTTAAATTTATCTTTGAAACATGACTGACACGCCAACAGAAATAGAATACATTTCTATTGACAATGAACGTTCTTCAAGAGAGTTTAATATGATAAGGAACATTTTTAAACAAATTTTGAGAAATGGTATAAAAGACATACGTAGAACCACAAGTCTGACTTGTGGCTTTTTTTGCACTCACACTTCAATTTCTAACCGTTATCACATAAAGTTTATTATTTATAGTTGATCTTTTGTATGGAATTAAACTACCTAAAACCTAAATGTTCCATAAACTAGATAGGTATTAATATATCAATAGCCTACCGACTTTTCTGTTTTTCATACAAACGAAGCCAAATGAGCAAACTCTTATTATGGAACTTTATATCATCGTTCGTCACTACTCTTTCCAAGTCATTAAATCCGAAACTGATACTTTGCTTATGGACGTAGACACCCAAGCGTAAACTAAACAGAAAAATTGACAACTTGAGCCATTTAATGTTTATTTTTCAACAATTCTTCTCTTATCTTGAACATCCGTCGCCCATTTGTTCCTGTCAATCATTATCGAAGAATATTTCATTTTTTTGCATGTAGGCAGACAAAATTATTTTATTTGTAGCAAGTGGATTTGAGCTAAAACTAAAAGGACTAAAAGTAAATGAAAAAAATGTGAAATATGTCAACTTCAATCATCGGATTGACTCCTACTTCTGCAAATTGAGAAGGAAAAACTTTTATAGTAGATCAATTCCTAATGCAACGTGTCAAGATGATGATTAGGACTTTAGTCTACGTCTGTGGGGTTTACTTAAGTAGGTATGGTGGTGGGTGCAGTTTTTGTCAAAGATTATTGTATGAGACTCCTGGTTGGCTCAAGTGATAATGAAAGACAGTAGCCGGAAATATATCAGATTTCAACTGTTTAACGATGTCTTTGCTAAAATTAGTCATTTCTATGAAATATTGAAAAAGTGCTTTTATTTATTCGCAAAAAGAGGCTTATTATATAATATACAGTTTCTTAACTCCAAAGAGAGACATTCACACCAGCAAAAAAATGTGCATTTAGCACTTATAGAATGTGTGCAAGTAAATGATGTAACATTTTTACCTAGATTGATTAAGCTAGTCAGTAGGCTAATAGTGTATTTATATGTTGGGGGACAAAAATTGGCAAAAGGAAGGAAATCTTTCCCTTCCTCAATTTTTTTATAAATATTTTTTATCAATTTTATTACACAATCTGCACATGTTTAATTCTATCATTTATCCACACTGTTTAGTTGTATGTAAATGGAAGTTGCAAGTGCAATATAAATTGGCAGGACTTACCGGAGGGATTGACTGAAAATAGACTGAGAAATTGCTTAATCAAATTTTAGCTGAGTCGCTTCCGCCTAGTTAGCTCTTCTTATCTTTGATACATCTTGGACGTCAGTGTGGACTACTGCGAAACACATTTGGAGCATAATTTAAAAATGTATTATGCTTGTAGGTATATTGCACGACGACAGGGTAATGTCCTTCCTTGCAAAGTAAATAAGGAAGTAGAGGAAGCGTTTTGAAAATGTTTAATAACGAGTTGCTTCATAGCCCTTTAGCCTTTTTACGCCTTTGAGTTAACCAAAATTTACATTAAAACAAACAATTCCAAGAATTATGAATTATGAAAGAAGTGTAGGTTTAATGATGTGTGTATTTTAATTTAAACTGTTTTAAAATCTTTGCTAATGGTAAATCAAAGAAAGTTCTTTTGAAATGTTAAGAGATCCTAGTTCGTCTATCATACAGATATTATAAACCGCATCCATTTTAAAAGATTTTGCTGCAAAAATAAAATTTTTTGAATCTAATGACTTTTCATAATCCATAATCCAGTAAGACAAAATATAGTAAGGGCAAATGTTAAGCGTGGTTGGTTGTTCCTAACTCCTATTAGTTTGCCTAGATTAACTCTTAAACTTTGCCAAAGTGTGGAAAAGTTGCACAAGGAGTTTGTACTAATAGAGTTAGTTCCAAATGTAATAAAACGGGAGATTAGATTCTTGCATGAGTTATTCGGTTGGGGTCTGGGTTGTGAGGAAGTGATAGGATGATGTGATCAATCTTACAAAGTTTTAATATTATTTCGTTTTTTTAGTTGAAAGAGAATGAATTCATAAATAGATATTTGTGAGGGGTGGAATCACGCAGTCTGAGTGTGATACTATCTTTCCACATCTCGTGAATATCTAGAGAGATGAGCTAATGCAGTCAAGCAAACTAACAAAATCGAAATGAAATTATTACATCGCTTATTGGATAATGAAGACTAGAGTGCTTTTACTTTTGCTATAGTAGATGCACCACCGAAACTATAACATACATTTGTATTTTTATTATTGAATGTTTTAGAAAGGAAAAGTATATGCAGAGTGCTGTTAAGATTTATGGTGAAACTGCTCATAATAAACATAACTAGGAAAATCCTCATAAACCTGACCGAAATGCCCACAATGACTTATTTATTGTTGACTTTTTTATCTCTTTTAAAACTGCAATTGGCTCAAAACATAACCTGACCTGACTTTCGCTCTCTTCGGTGTTCAAATGATCCGACGAATGAGTTCACGACTTTTGGCTTTTTCCTCAGGGATAATGATATTTATAACGTGTGAGAACCAAGCTCACCTCTCCAATGATCCGCTTGAGTCCTGTTCTATATAAATCCTTGCATAAATTACCATTCCCATGAATCAACAAGATACACTAATAATATGATGTAAAGCTCAAGTCTAGAAACTAGTAGTATGACCCTGGACTAAATAGGAGAAAGTTCTGGGATCTCATTTTTTATTCATATTCTTACACAACACACTCGTATCTCCCCAATGACAATGAGAGAAGAAGATAAGCATAATTACAATAATTAGCTTATTTTAGGAGTTTCATTCATGAAGGTGCATGTTAACTAGGTTAGTCATATCATTTATCAGTATTATCAGAAAGTCGTACCCTCTAGGGCTAACTTCCTTGTTTACTGTGGTGTCAATAATATTGGACAACGAGGGCGACGTGAAACTAAAAGAAAGTCGGTATTGATGACAATAATATTACCCTTTGTGTAAATGAAGGAGGTGAGTGTGTGTGGTTGACGATAGTTTGGCTCTTGTGAGAAAAAGAGAAATTAGAACATTTTATTTATCCGGAGAGCAATTCACCTAATTCCCTAATTTCCTTGAACATTGAAACCATTTGATATTGCCCTGCACACTACAATCACTCTGTTTGCATTTAGAAATGAAGAAAAGTTAGTGTGATGATAACTCCAATCGGTCTACTTCCATGAAACAAAAGTAGACATTGATGCATTTATAAAATACACTCTGGCTAGCATAAGAAAAAACTTATTTAGTGTCTTCTCTTCTGTGTAAGTCAGTTGAGTCGGTGTTACTTAAAAGTTTTGTAAAAAGCCGTGCTTGTCATATTGTCACAAAATACTTACAACTTAAATGCAAGAGTTTAAGTTATTTTATTTTCTCACAAGGTCAAAATATGATAATAATGTTTATATTTATTTAAATTCTAACAAGTGTTAACTTATTGTTTGCACATTTCAAAATCTAGTTAATTTTGTATACTATTTAAATTCAAACCATATGTCTACTTATTTGTTCTTGCCCTTGTAGAAAAATAAACCTGGTCGAAACCGGGTTCTCATTGGTGGCGTCGCAATCGCCGTCCGAAGGCAAGCGGTACTCGACTAAACGGGTCAACACTGTGATGCTGTGGTAGTGGCAGAAGGGCATAAACAGAAGTACACCTTACACTCCTTTCATATTCTGCTAAATCTAGCAACCTTGACTCGATCTCTGCATCCGGCATTGTAACTTCCGGCTTAGGGATTGGCATTCCAACAGCTGCGGGTTGGATTAACTTATCATCACATTCGTATTCATCTTTATCTTTATCCTCGTCTTCTTCTTCTTCTTCTTCTTCATCGTCATCGTCATCGTCATCGTCATCGTCATCGTCATCGTCATAGTCATCGTCATCGTCATCGTCATAGTCATCGTCATCGTCATCTTCATCCTCTTCATCTTCATCGCTTGTTCTCAATTCATAAATGGGATCATTCCTGTTGGACAGGCGTTGGACATCTAGTTTTATCTTATACCTTCTTATGTGTTCTTCCTTGAAGTCATCAAACGCCTGTGCAGACACTAGTCCAGCACTACCGTGACCGTCACTAAAGTAACTACAACTAGCTTCACCTACGTCACCGAACGCCTGTGCAGACACTAGACCAGCACTACCATGACCGTCACTAAAGTAACTACAACTAGGTTCACCTACGTCACCGCCACCACCTTTTTGGATAAGGGGTCCCCCTTCTTCAATTTGAGTTCCACCTTGGCCGAACATCACTGCAGTGTGCACTGTCTCTGCGATGAAAAAACAAAAAAGAATTAGTTAACTGTTCCTTGTAGACAAACAAAGTGTCTTTCAAAATTAGCACAATTTGTAGTTTTATTACCTCTCACCTGTTATTTTTAATTATTAATTAGTGAGTAAGAAAGTCAAAACAGTCTTAATTATTAGGCTAATTTAATTTAGTTAAATTTATCCTTCTCTCAAAGTCTCAAACCAAGAAGAAGAATTACGTATCAGAAGAGTGTGTGTGGACAGTGTGGAATGAAATGAAGAAAGGACTGAAAGGAGGGAGACAGAATCTATTGTACTTGTGCCGCCGTCTCTCAGCAAGCGAGAGGCGGGTGGGGTTTCTAGGGGTTTCTCTGTCTAGTTTCTGCATAGAGATTTATTAGAGAAAAGAGACGCAGAAGATTACTATAAAATAGGTTATACTTATAGTCACACAAGAGTATTCTGTGGGCTATAGTTACATAACGAACCATTACCGTAAATCTCTATTTAAATCCCTCTGGGATTTCATCTCAGCTGAAAAAGCTTATATTATAGAAATACACAGAGACAAATTTAAATTAGGATGAGAGAGAGTATTAAAAGTCAATACTGCATAACTTTACAAATGAATTAAAAATAACTTTGATTGATTCCGTGTTGAAATTCCGGATTACTTTTAAGAAACAAAGCGTAGTGTATTCGATTCCATGTCACTTGGACGAAAAACCATTTCGGCGAAAAGTCAGAAATTCCAAAACCCATAGGCACATATGAAAAAAGTCAATTGGACGAAACTAATATTTTTTAAGGAAGTCATTTGGGCGAAATGAAATAAATTATAAAAATCAATAATTAATCAGTCTTTATTTTAAAAAATTATTAAAATCGACACAAATTATCATCATTGAATCATTTTTTTTAACAAAACGCCCAAAATTCACTTCAAATCAAGTGCTAGTAATGCAGCATATCGCATCAATTTCATGAAATCTTCCAAGTCAGCTCGAACCCTGACTACATATTCTAATCATATTATTATTTCATACTTTTTTCTATTTTTGCATTATTATATCGTTTTAGAATTTTTCGTCCAAGTGACCTAACCCAGAAAAAAAGTTTTCGTCCAAATGACCATCAAATTTTCGTCCAAATTGTCTTTCGTCCAAGTGACCTACCTCCGTGTATTCATGGTAGACAGTACAAGTGATCAATTGATCAATATGCTAAATAATAATAATACAATACCAATCATAAATACAGTTGTTAAAATTGGCCAAAGAAACAAATAGGAAAAGGATTATTTTTGGTAGATAGGTATAGAGTAAATTGGTTTCGGTCAGAGGGATTCAATATTCAGTCTAGTTTGGTCTGGCTAATAATCCTTATAGTGGTTATATTATTAAATTAGTTTTTAGTATATCCTAGATCTTCGATATTAATGTATGATGATTGCTGTAATGAACTAGAGGAATATCAGTCGTCCATACAATTAAACTTAATAATTATATAATCTAAAAGCTAACGAAATTAGACAGGAAAGTTTCATGGAATTTTTTCAGTTTTTTTGTACTGTTTTCAATAATTCATTGATCTACTTTTGAAGCTCATTAAAGCGTGCATTGTACATTATATTATATTTGCAGGATTGTGTTTTAGAAAGGACAACGAGATCTGTAATTTAATTTATTAGCACGTGTGTTTTTTAAAACAATGAAAAATACTATACTTTGGAAATTTCAAGTTTCAAATGTTAACTATTCTAAACTTTTTTATCTCTTTTACTTATGACGAAAATTGTGAACGCTTTATTTATTTTTAAACCCCTGTTTTTATTTCGGAATCATTCCCAAATCATTTAAGACTTTGTTAGTAAATAAAGTTAGAATAAAGTATTAAAATCTGTCGTAATAAACATAAAATTCTGCATGTCATCTCCTTCTTCGTGAGTTTTACATATGGAATATGTGTATGGAATATGGTATTATGCAGATAAGTAAGTGCAAAAATACCCGTTTTTTGCATTGGATTTAATGCCACCAAAAGCCACAAAAATATTTGGATTGATATATTGACAAAGGTGCCAAAAGCGATGATGTAAATATTAAAATACTTGAAGAAGCTTTGAATATTTTTGACATTAAATGTGAGGATTTGGGCATTACGATGCAATGATGTATGAAACCATATAATTTGTGATTACTTTACAATGTACACAAAGTTACAAAGTCCAAAAGCAAATATTATTTAAAAGATTGCAGAAAGTAATTGATTCTGTTGCCCCTTGGACCATATGGGCTTGGTCTTGCTTTCCTTTCATAGCCTGGTTACTATGTTTAAGAAAAATGTACTTTCAAGTATCTTTAGCAAGTGAATTGAAGTTTGTTCACTTTTACAAATAAAATATTATGTTTGCCATCGCAGCTATGCTTTTAAATAATTGTTGGCAATCCCATCGTAGTTCAGTTTGTAAGAAATAATGCAAAGAATACAATAAGGTTATCAAAAAAATTAAAAATCAGAATATACATTAAATTACTTGCCTACAATGTTGCATTGGGGGAGTAAAACCTCATTCCTTAAACTTTACATCCATCCTCCTCATATTTTATATTTAATTTAGATAAAATGCTCGTACATTTGTTTAAATGTTATTTAGTATATCTACCTTGTTTGGTATCGTATAAACCAACAAGGCAGCAACTGATGATATCGTTAACATTTCTTGTTTAAGTTGCAAGTTAGTTAAATAGTGAGGAGGCGACAAGCAGTCTGCTTCTCTCCTTCGTTTGGCGTTTAAAGGCTTTAGGTAATGTGAATGTCTAATATTATCAGTGCCTAATTAATTCTTTCAACTTCACACCATACCCATAGTTTATCATTTACTCATAATATAAGCGAAGCAGTATGGGATTTCGGAATATGATTTCTTTCTTTTTACGATTTTGTGCACAAGTGAACTCTGTACCTTGTCAAAATTATTCTCAAACTTAAGATTCAGACATGTATTGGTACTTGGTAGTATCTTCGTCGCACTATTGCAATGATCATCAGCATCATGATTATCAACCCACTCGTAGTAGTATACAGGACTTTTAATGTTGCGGACTTGGAACAGATGTGTATGTATTAGCTTATAATCTGTATGCATAAAGCTGATAAGCTGAAGTAATACAAACCTTACTGATTTCTAACTGCTACATAAAATAATTATAAAATGTTGACACGGGGAAATTTATTACAAAAATATTCCATCCAAATACCAAGCCTGTTCTTTATTATATTCCTTTAATCTTAATGTTTTAGCACTTCGTTAACCCCTTATGAAGCTAATTTTTTTACTACAAAATTCCTTACTTCTTGGAATTTGGAACTTTGGATTGGAACAACGTATCATTTACACCCTTTTACTCTCAATATGGAAGAATGCAGGTAGGGTCTAAATTAGGGCAGTGAATGGTTATGCTGAGATTAATCCGTCTCCAAAACGTAGTTATAACTGGAAGTTAACATAATATTTTGCATGCATAAAGAGATTATCTCGTTGCATGAACAAAGTTAAGTAACAAATAAAGCACTCAAGTAGGTTAACTTTTTTCTTATTTTGACAGGCATTTTCTTCAAGGTATTAATTATTATGTGTGAGTGGGCAATTAAGAATTCGCTTGAGTAATAAAAGTGTCAACTGTAATATTAATTTTTATTACACTTACCCGTGCCTTGATATCAATCATATCAATCATATCCGAATTCTTTGAGCAAGGTTGTCTACATAATCATTGCATAGTCAAAGAGACATCAGTCACTCAGAACGAGAGATTTTCCAAAAGTCTCCAAACATTTTCTTGAAAAGATTCAACTGCCAAATAAAGACTAGTATATTTAATACTTGAAATTGATATCAAATAAAAGACGTCTTTTGTCTTTAAATGTCATACCACATATCACATATACACAATATTAATAATAATATTTGTTTAAAACTTACTCAACAAATCACTTTAAAATAC
This sequence comes from Isotoma viridis, assembly GCA_034696425.1. Classification (NCBI taxonomy): domain Eukaryota; kingdom Metazoa; phylum Arthropoda; class Collembola; order Entomobryomorpha; family Isotomidae; genus Isotoma; species Isotoma viridis. Next base: position 3,401 of record JAQGAA010001212.1, on the reverse strand, counting down.
TGAACAGAAGCTGTCAAAGAGACAATACCCGACTTTAAAAGGATTTGAAAAGCAACAAGCTGCTAGTACATAGAGTAGAGATACTTGCTCGTTTAATCATTGCTTGTTTGTTTTACCTTAGATAGTTATCACGCTGCGAATGAATTAACACAAGTAAAAATCAATTTTGCTTATCTAAGCAATCAAAGTTAGTACCGGATTTAGCAAAAGAGATCATGGACAAGGAATACGTACAAGTGTAAAAGTAATAATATTACAAAACACATAGGCTTACATGATCCCCAATCATTTCACAACAGCATTGATTTATTTAGATCACTATCATTTTTATTGCCAAGTCTTGCTCTTCAAAACTTAAATATTTTCATAGACTTAAACATAAAGCAATACCAAGAAAGAAATATCACGCCATGTATTGTCTTTGGGTTTCGCTAATGGCTGACAGTTGTATCTAAAGAAAGTATTCTTTTGAAACATGTCATTTTTTTATTGTTTCTTTGTCATTGATTTCATTTCGTCCATACTACACACAACCAATCAGTCACTTGAAAGTCATAACAGCATCATAGAAATAGCTAGCAAAAGACATCTGATGAAAACCTTCTCAAGTCCATTGCCATTCTGTGAATTCTTATTTTAAAGATGACTTTTACATTTTTTTAGTTGATCCTGACATGAAATCCCACTTTCAATTGTGTACCTTCCAATAAGTACATTACTATGCGGTTTTTGAAACAAGACCTTGACTGAGTTTTATTTGCATAATGCTTGCTGGAGCAAATTCCTTATGACTAGTTGGGATTTTGTGTCATCATCTTCATCAATTGTATTACGAACTATACCATTACACTGTAATGCTGAGTTAATTGTTTCAATCATAACTTACAAAACTTACCAAGAAAATGCGTATCAGATAAAAAGCTGCAATTGGCCAACCTATGAATGAATTTGGAAGGCGTGACAAATTAGTCATAGTTGGATTTATTCCGTCACAGAAGTCACAATTGTAATGATGACAAAGTATTCGTTAAAGTATTCAGATTCAGAGTTGACATAAAATAAATGCAATTGCAATTCGTATTTCTACAAGAATAGATAGAAAAGTTATTCGGATTTCTTTGGATGCTAATCATTTTATTCCTTGTATTCTGGGAAATCGAGGTCCAAAGAGTAAAAAGATGAAGAACAAATCTAACTTAGTCGGCTAGGTTTCTAGAATGTTTATTGCACAAAATCCACAGGTTTACTTAAGCAATCTATTAGAAGAAAGGAACTTTCCATTCCTTTTATGAACTTAACTGACCAGCATATAATAATATCAACAAGACTGAGTTAATAAACTATAAAAAGGACTTGCCAAACCTTTCACAAGTTGATCACGTTGGTATTTTAGGATGAGTAAAGCTTATGCTTATACTCTGCCAGAATTTATTGAAACCAAGCACAGCAGGTACTTCATATTTCATATTCATATATACCGTAATGCATTCTTCCAAGTCCAAATTTGTAAAATGACAAGTTACAGTCTTTGACAAAGCATCATTTTTTTCTCTTTTTAGTATAATACAATAATGGTTTGTTGAATGAGATTATTAGAATCGGACAATAGATATACTCCTTTTTTCAGAAATTACCGTGAACTTACATTTAACTTAACTCTGGGCGTTTATACATAAACGATAAGTGACTTCATCTCGTTGTTCCTTAGCTCATGACTTAAGTAGAAATTTTTTGTTCGCCCTTGACTTTATTCCTACGTAAAAGTAAATCCAAGAATAAGCTTTATTATTAACTCAGCGAGATGCAAGTAGCACTCAAATTAATAATAATCCTCCAAGCAACGCTTATAAGTATTTCTATGGATAGTGTATTTTTTTCCTTGTTCTATCAACCTCTCTCCATTAGGAATCTCCAGGTTACAAGTGTATTCCACTTAATTGTCTAAACGACATAAGATTCAGGAGCTTTATCAAAGTCTAGTGCAAGGTGGAAGGTCAATTAACTGTACTTATGCTTTCAATACCAACATTTTTATTAGATTTTTAATACATTTTATGTGGAAAATTTGATAAAAGTAAGTAAATTACATTTGGGATAAAAGATTTTAAAATAGGTAACTCATAAAAATTTGAGAAACTTTGAATTTTATTCATGAATGATGTAAAATCAGTTCATAAACGATACATATTCTTGGTCACAAGTTATAAATAATAATGTACATTGTACACTCCAATTTAAACTTATCGTTTATAGGCTCTAGTGGAAGAATCATTTTAAAATATAACTGAATCGTACTCAGATGAGGAATTGTTAACAATAAGGAGCATTAAAAGTTATATGTACCTATATTATTATTACCTATTATTAATGTGAACGTTCAACAAAGCAGATCTTGTAAACTCCTCGAAATTTTTGTTTTGTGAGATTTGTCATAAAATACTTGCACTACTGTGACAGTTGTACGTTTACATAAATGATAAGCGTTTTTATAACTATGACGTACCAAAAGATGTACCTACTATTATTTAATAAATTGAATTGCCTTGTTGAACTGTAAATGTTACTTTGCCCAAAAAACAGAGGCCTTGAAAAGTTGGCAATCTTTTAGACTTTTGCAACTTCTATCATTTCTACACACTAGCAAATCTTTTAATGAAAAATGGATTTCTTGCACAGTGAGCAAGAGAATTAATAACATAAGAAAACCCCAATTTCAAGATTTTTAAGTTAAATGTTAAATTGTTAGAAATTAGTAAGTTCGTAATCAACGCATCGTAAATAGTATTTTTCTGTCTTCTATTTAGAATGTTGGCCTCGTGAAATCATCCAGCAGATGAAAAATAGAACGGAACCTGGAATAAAATAAAGAAAACAGGTTAATATGTATCTTTGCAATGAAACTGTTTCAACTGTTCTTAGGTCGTAGTCTGACATTTAGATTTTTAGATGACACATCAATCTAATTGTAAAAAGGAGACTTAAATCAAAGGAAAATCATCTAGTCTAGCGATGTGACTTGTATATAATTAGGTAGAGTGGGATGTGGGACGGATGAGCAAGCATTTTTCCTAACATTTTCTCAACACATCTGTACCATTTTGTTATTCCAAAAACTGAATTCATAATAAAACGTCATGAATGCAAATCAATAATATTCTGAGTACACTTACTTGTGATCAAAGGTCCAGAATATAGGGATAGTAAGAGCAGTCCTGTTGTAACTGTAACCATATTCAGCAGCAATTGGATCCACAATTACAGGGACATTTCCTCCGAAATTGTTGATGATAAACAAAACGATTGCTACGACCTTTGATCGAATATCTGATGGGACATGGGACAAGCTCCACTAAAACAGCAAACATAACCCCGAACCACATTTCAGCTGAAAAAGAAAACAA
>JAQGAA010001211.1:0-16740 GCA_034696425.1 Isotoma viridis | reverse complement strand
TTTGGAATTCCATGAGGTTCCACTTGACCTACGTAGAGTCCTTCTTTGTTTGAAGACACGTGGTGGTACTTATCTGTCACAAAAAGGTCAAAGGTCAATGAGGTCAATAGTTTTATTTATAGGTGTATTTAATGTTTATACCACTTGGATTATGTCCATGATAATTTTCAGTTGATTTAAAAGCAGGAAGAACATTTTCAAAGTTCCATTCAGGATCGCCAGTGACTTGAGCCCAGCGATTGAAATCTCGAGGGTTTCCTCTTTGATAATACATTAAATTTAAATTACTTGATCCTCCGAGTCCTTTTCCTCTTGGAATTCGTACTTTCTAATTTTAATTTAAAAAAACGTAATTAAAATGTTTATTAAAATTGTGTGGAGAAATTAAATGAATAATGCGGATGATATTTGAATGTTGCTGACCTGTCCATTTAATCCAAGGGAAGTGTTGGGCTGAGGAAGAGTTTCGTACATCCAGTCAACTGCAGGCACTTTGAGTTGACCAACGTAAGCCAGGGCTGGAAGTCTCATTAGTGGATTGGGAGATCCACCGGCTTCTAGAAGGAGCACTTTGTTTAAAGGATTCTTAGATAATCTGTTCGCTACTACACATCCCCCTGAACCACCCCCAACTACATTTATTGAAAATTTAAAAAAAAGTATTTAATTTTTTAGTCACGCATGTGTCTAGAAAACGTATTAGTGAAACTGATGTAAAATATTGTACATATGTTATACTGTAAAACATTTATTTTCTTTAGAACCCATTTCATTCTAAACTATTCAATGCAAAAATCAGACACAATAAATAACATGAGTCTAGCATTTTGCCGATTTTGCCAAATACCTAAATCCTTTTATATTTTAACGAATTCTATTACTGCTATCAAACTAAACTGTTATATTAACAAGCTTTCTCGGATAATCAGTATTTCGCCTGTAGTCACTAATTACCACAGATATGAACCACTACCAAATAAATCTTTAATTTTGAAAAAAAAAACGAAAAATCTGGAATTTGAAATTCCCCGGTAACACAATACCCGGGTTTTCAAAAATCCCGGGTAAGATATTCCTAAACATATCCCTATATACACTACACATCCCTATATACACTATAATAATGGTTGCAAGTTGTAAAGACTGCTGCCACATCAATGTAACATACTAATAAAACCCTACTTCTACTAAACTATATACCCCTATATAACCCTATGTACACTTGATATATCCCTATATACTCCTATGTGCACTATATATCCCTATATACCCCTATATACACTAGATACCCATATGTACACTATATACCCCTATATACCCCAATGTACACTATATACCCCTATATATCCCTATATACCCCTACATACACTATATACCCATATGTAACACTATGTACACTATATATCCCTATATACTCCTATACACACTATATATCCCTATATCCACTGTATATCCACTATATGGTTTTTCCGAAATATCTCGAAAAGTAAGTGGTGTACGGGTCATTTTTTTTGCAGATTCAGAATCAGCTCAAAATTCCGCGTCGAATGATTTATAATATTCCAAAATCTACCGAAGGCAACTTTTTTTCAATGGTATGCCTATATAACATGCGTTTCCTGGTTTTTCCGTAATATCTCGAAAAGTAGATCGCGTCCCCGGCATTTTTTTTACAGATTCAGAATCCGCGTCGAATGATATATATTATTACAAAATCTACCGAAGGCGAATTTTTTCAATTTTTTTTTTGTAATCGTTATATAGCTTGCTAACTACTAACAACAAAAAAACAATAATAAGCATTTTTTTAATACTAAAAAAGTGCTTAAACTTTAATTTTACAGAATTGAAAACAAATTTCAGAAACAATGGTTTTTGAAATTGAAGTAAAATCTTCTTGTTCTGGAATTTTAACTGTTTTAGAAAACATCAAATTTAATATTTTATGTATTTCTTTCTAATTTTTGTTTTGCTTCATTCAGTCATTTTATATTTGAAACTTAATACACTTTTTAAGTGCTTTAAGCATAACTAAAACGAGTTCTTCAATTAATACAAAACTAAATGTACAAATGTTTACTTGTGAAAAATTAAGAATAAAACTTAAAGTTCCATGACGAAACACCTGCACATGTATTTCGTAAAAATATTCGGCCTTTAAAATTGATCAAAACAAAACTTTTATGATCTTTGAGACATTCACAATTTTAATTTTATTCCGACTTTGAATTAGAAGAACAAGAAGAAAAACACTCAATTTTGTCATTGATATAAATAAATTTATATTAAGTTGTAAACAACAATGATTGGCAAAAGGACAACAACTTTCATAATAAAACCTTCATCAATTTTGCCAAGATCAGATTTATTATTTATACAAGTTATTCTCATATAAAATATTCCATAGCCGCAACGATAACGAAACTCACCCACAATAAAATCAAATTCTTCAATTAAACTCGGATTTAAAAAATCTCTAGAAACAGTTTGTAAATAGTCAGTTCTTTCGTAAACAAACTCCCACGAGGTGATTGCAACAATTGCAGCAGAAATAACAAAAGTAACTCCAATCCAAGGCAAATGGAGATTTTGAGCAAAATCCACAGGAACTATTTGAGGGGCGCTTTGACCCGGAGTGAATCTCACGGGAGATGAAACTCTTGGCAGTGGGGGTGCCATGATTTATTAATTAAATTATTTATTAATTATTTAACACAGAATCACTTTCATAAATAATCCTTTGAGCGAAGTAGATACGAAAGGAACATTGAGAAACTGCTAAATGAAATTGTTGACAATTGAGTTATCCTTTAGTGACTGACTAGAGCAAGGTTTAAGAATTCACAAGGAATGAAATGAAGTTCATGAACATTCAAGAGAGCTAAAAGCTTTTTCACTCTAAATGCAAGTGAGTAAAAAACTGGAATAGTTTTAGTTAGTAGAAAAGTAAAAATTTGCATGGAAAAACAAAAGCACCTAATGGAACTGTGTGCACGTAATCTCAAGATATTATTCTTTCGTATGTGGTTTGCATGAGGTAACCCACTATATAACTACATAGTAATAATAATAATAATAATAATAATAATAATTACAGTACATACTCAAAACCATGTAAAAATGAATTTACACACACGTGTTAGTATTCACAATTACTTTATTCTTTAATAACAAACATTTTAAATGTTTATTGTAAAAATAAAAATAATCCCCCTTTTTCTTTTTTGAAGCACCTGCAAAAAGGAGTATTATTTACGAGTTCTATTAACTAAGAATGGAAAATACCGGATTTTTATATTTACTAGCCCGGTCCATAATTTCATTGATCTTAAAAAACAATTGATTTTATAAATTAAATACATAAAACTATGAGGCATGACTAAAATTGAATGAAAGCAAATAGAAAATAACATAGAAATATTAAAATTTAGTATTTTTAAGAGTGAATTTACTACAAGAGGGGGAATAATTTATAAAATTACAGTAGATTGCGTAGAATACGTATATTCCTTCAAACTAAAAAGATAGTTGAGCTTATCAAGGGCAAGGGTGAGTCTAATAATTAGACAGATTATAAAACATATTCTGTTTGTATCTCTGCATATCGCTTCACAACAAAGTTACAACAATTTTTGTGATTCCCTATCGTTATTATATGTATTCATCTAAATGTTTAAGTACATTTTTTCACACACACAAGTAGAAGCTACTTACAAGCAAAATGCGAAACGAGTTTCTTCAGAGTGCAAAAAAGTTACTTTGAAGTTTTATTAAAATTGGGAATAGTTTTTAGTAGGTAGAGTTCATTCATAAGAAATTAGATGAGCAAAATGAAATTCCCAACCTGGACATCCTACTTGTGGACAACAACCTTATTTCATTTACAATCTTCAGTTTTAATGCTTTTTTGTCTGAGAGGATTTTTAAAACAAGTTTATCTTGTTATTCTTATTATTTTATAACTTATAACTATCTGCAGAATTTGTTTTATAGGAATTATTTCTGCAGAAAATAATAAAAATATTACTTTAGGAAGTCTTCAAAACAAAAAATCATACTTGAAACACTTGAAAGCTGCAAGAGCATTATTGTTAAACTCCGAATGTTTGGTCTGAGTTTCGGTTTTTTGGCTTAACTGTTGGAGGTATTTCGGGTCTTATTCAATTTGAAGGTTTCAAAATCACGCATTTTTGCATCCTAATTAGTTCTGTGATTGCATCATACGAAATCTTTTGAAAATGAGTTAATTAATTCCAGAAATCAAATAAATGAGAGTAAAAATCCAGGAAATAGTTTTATACATTAAATCGTACTTGAATTAAAGGAAGATTAAAAATTAAAACCCGGTTTTGTTAAGTCTGAGAACTTCTGGGATAATAACAAATTTGTTAATTACTTTTCTGTGAGGAATTTTTAGGTTTTATTAATTAGAGTTTAAAGAAATATAAAAGTTTAATGAAATGATTAATTTAGATCAGGAAATGCTTTATTAATTGTTTATTTTATTGTACCATTTTATAGATTAACATGCACCAAGAGTAATGATAAGGGTGACCAATTCACCATGAATAGGAATAAATAATAAATGATTTACGTTTGATTGAATCTAGTACGTCAACAATTATTCAAAAATTTTAAGAATATTCATCAAATTAAATTATTGTTTTTAATTACGAAATATTTGGCAATTCTTTTTGGCTAATTTGTTTTAATCTTTGAAGGCATGTTATAGCGCTTTGGTTATTATTTTAGTATTTCAGGTTTAAAAAATAAGCTGAAACACTTAGCACAAAGTATTTCCATGTTGTCAAAGTACAAAGTAGAGCTGATGTGATATGCTATGCCAATTCATTTTTTCCTGTAAAAACTCTAATAAATATTAAAAGTACTCAACATGATTTATGAGCTGGATAAAAGGATTCTCAAAAGCCCCACTTGTCTAAGGGAAGAATCGCCATGAACTTAAGTAATTAAAGAGTTAGTGTGTGATTAATGTTTAATTATTTTGTAATCTAAAGAATGAAAAGTAAAATTATTCTTGGATTCCCTCAGAAAATGTAAACCGTCTGCATATTTATTCCGTGAGAATTTCTTGGAAAATGTTTAATTTTTGTTTTAATTAAGCCAGACAGGTAAATGTTGAAACGCAGCTATTTAATTGGCAAGGAAAGTCTATTAAAAATCTTTTGTAGGCAAAAACTGGAATATTTTACCACATTTTTAAATGTAACTTCACAAACTGAGGTTTGTGCCGGATTCTACATGCAAAGCTTATTTTTAAGATTAAAGAATGTTGATAAAGTAGAAGAAACATGAACTAATTACCCTTTTACCCACTGAATTTATTATTTTTTGATTTATTCCTTGATGGAATTTGTGGGAATACAAAAATGTAATAATTAAATTCTTGGAATGACCAGATTTTCTCGATGTAAAATATAATGGATTTTGGTTTACTTATTATTCGGTTGAAAATACAAAGGGAATCATTCATGTGATTTTGATGGAAATAATTCACTGGAAATGATAATACGCGATTGCAAAGAAAAAGAATGATGTTTAGTTTGCCAGGAAAATGGATTTAATTGCAAGGATAGGAAATATAAATATAATTATTGCTCTGATATACAGGGCGGCCCAAAATGATCTGTGCTGTACCCTATAGTGTATAATATTGAGTGTGGTTAGTGCTCTTTATAGGATTCTATGGAAATCCGCATGAAGCAAAAGTAGAAAAAATATAAATCAAACTATTAGATTAAAAAATATTTCGATCACGAAGTGGATTATAGTTGTAATTGTTCTAGATGGTAATAGAGTTACAAGTAGGGAATTCCCGTGATTATAACGAATTATCTGTGCAATCATTACGTCAGTTGTTTTACTCTTTAAATGAGCAGAACTCATAAAAACTGGAAATTGGATCATTTTTATGGAAATTACTTTTCATCTTTCAAAATACTTTAGTTTTTCTGCTCTTCTAGGATTTGATTACGAATGCAATATAAATATATTATTATACTAAAAAGATTATTTCTTAAGCTAATAAAACCTTTTGACCATTGCATTCTTTAATTCAAACGACTGTCCTAATGGAAAATACCAGTTTTTGCATCTTGTCTACAATGCTACTGGCAAAAACAGCAAAAACAACACATCCGGTTGTGCACATCAGTGCCAAAATCCTTATCCATTTTAAACTATTATAGCCAATTCTATTCTATCTAGTCTAATGTCAAGGGGAGTTGGCATAAAACCTACAAAAATGCAGGAGTTTTATATTTGGGTGACATTTGATCCGTGATGCGATCCGTGTCACTCATCTTCAGCTAAAACAAACCGTTGTCGTCTTGTTTCAATATTCTTTATATTTCGTATCAAAATAGTTTCAGCTTTCTATTTCTTCAAAGTACGACGAAAATACTCTTCAAATTATGTTTTGTGTCTTTGTTTGGAAGGTAATTTTTGTTCGTTTTTAGTTTCCCGGAAGTGTGTATTTTTTCATTGTTTCATGAATGTCATGTTTAAATTAAATTAGTAAAGTTCAAAAGGTACGTAAATTAACCTCAGAAATAACAAAGTCTAACTTTAAATATACAAAGACAATTTTAATTCTAAACTTCCTTCCGCATCTAATTAATAAATTAAAAAAGGGTCAGCTTTTCAATTAAAATATTTAATTTTTAAATGTGCTTTTGTAAACAAAATAAATTTCCCACGGTATATGACATTATTGTAAAGTTGGAATATATTTGCATTGTTTGTATGCAATGTCATTTCTACTGTGACTGCATGTTCTGTTGCAATCGTAATCCAAGTCCAAGGTTTTCATTCAAGTTCAATTTTACTTCTGTTCTAAGTTTATCATAAAACTGTCAATTTAACTCTGCTGTATTTTAATTTCTAGTTTGAAGTAATATTCTATTTATTATAGTTTTCAAAAAACATTTACTTTTAATTGAAATAAATTCTATCGAACAAAAGCGATTGTGTGTTAATCCCAACTTGCAATGATATTCGTAGCTGTTCAGAAATAATAACATAAAAACCATAGTACAAATAAGAATCAGAAAAAATATTAGTCTGTCCGACCTAATAACTTTCTATAGGATCAATCAATGTATTTTTAAATATAATTCATTTTGTTTTCTCAAATTTTTGCATTAAATTGCCTTTATTTTGACCGCTACTAGAGCCTCCCCGAATCCCATCGATACAAACGAAAAATTACAAATATTTTACAAATTCTTTTTAAAACTATAACAATTTGGATTCACAAAATTGTAGTAACTATTCTTTCTTAAATTAATAAAACCAGTTAAGGTAATTGCAGATCCCTAATGATCTCCAAAAAATTGCAAGTAAACAATATTGAATTTAATTAATTATTATTAATAATTATTTTGCTACAACGTACCGTACAACTCGAATTAGAAGTTAATGTTTCAAACCCTTCAAAAAAGGGGGGATTTGTCCCGGGAAGGGAATTTTATTTCAAAGCCAAAAAGTATTTAGAAACTCCTTCATTTTATTCTTAAAATTCACAGATCATTACATTCTATTGTGCTTGGACTGTCCATTTATATTGTTTTTGTAAGTTTCAATAAGTACAGCTACTAAAAATAAACTAAAAAACTAAAGAAAAAATACGCCTGCTATTCATTCATTTGTTATCTTATATCAGCAATTTATGTAAATTCAAGCTTAAGTTGATTATAAGAAACCATGGCATAAACATAACACACATTTTGGGAGGGGGGTTTATTCCGGGGAGGGGGGGAGTTAAAGTTTTAAACATCCTCCAGACCCGGGGGGACTATTTAGGGGAACCTATTCCGGGAGGGTTCAAATTCGAGTTTTACGGTAACTCAATTTTGTAGGATACTTGATTTTTTTATTTGTTTATTTTATTAGTAGCATAACATTTACAATATGGACGGTTTCCCATCATTCGATGTATAATTAATTTATTATGTTATTTATAAAATTATTCAAATAAGAATTAGTTTTGTTTCCAAGAAATTTTAAACCCAGTGTTTTGAACACTGTACCATGATCACTTGTAAAAGTGAGAATGTAAGCTTTTTGGGGAGAAAATTTTGCGTCAGTTACAGTTGTGTTGCTGAACTTCAAAGTTTGTAATATATTGCATAAGAAAGTGTGCAAAAGTTGCATTGGTATCCGTTGAAAGTGGCTAAACAGAAAGTGACCAATTGAAAGTGACTAATTGTCACTTTCAATATTTGAGAAAAACGACGATTTAAAATGACTAAAGCCTTAATATTGGAAGTGACTAATCCCCAAAATAAAATTTTGTATAATGGGTAGATCCTTGGCAATGTCATGTGGCTTTCCATCCTAAAATATTGCACTCATAAACTAGAATGGAAAAGCCAGTAGCTCTAAACTAAAGTAAATGATACTACTGGCGATTAATTGTCCTCTGACGAAAAATGGAGTAGGGCTAAAGGAACTAATTTAGAAGCTCAAGCGTCCTTATTTAATTAGAGTGTTTAATCAGATCTCTGGCTATTCTAAGGACCTAATAGAAATGAAATTTGTATTATGATTTATGAACATTCATGATGTATCACTGCGAAGTTGATGAAGGCTTATGCACTTCTATCAGACCGAAATGTCTCCTAACTGTAACTCAAGCATGTTTTAGTTGATTTTGAGTTTTTTCCATCCTCAAAAGTCAAGGGCTGCATATTATACTAAGCTTATAATGTCAATTCTTCGAATATTAGTTTACATTAAGAGCATCTCTCCAACTAGTTCCTAAATAAGCTAAAAATCTAAGAATGTGCCAAGAAAATCATGAAGTGTAATTCTTGTTCATGCTTGAATGTGTGCCCTTATTGTGTTAAATATAAAAAATGCGAATTAATTTTTATAACCTATGACCTATAAAATTCTAATTTTTTAGTCACTTTCAATTTTTTGGACACTTTAAAATTAGTCACTTTCTGTTTAGCCACTTTGGACGGGAATCGTTGCTATTTATTACCTCGAGTCCTTTGAGTGCTTACTGTGGGATTCCGGATAATAAAAATTGTATGAACCTGATATGCGTAAAAGAGTTAAAGCATCATATTTACAAGTTTCTGACGATTCCAAATCCACTTTTTTAAATTCCATGCGAACTGAAGGCGGATGAGGATTTATGACTAATGTCGCTGTTTCATTTTCAGAATATTTCTAAACTCCTCTTATTCTAGGATAATTTATTTCTCCCTCGGATTGGTCAAAATGATAAAGAATGTATTTCCGTCCAGAGTCTACAGTTTCTCCTTTACCTTCAAATGACAATTCGAAATTGGAAGACCAGATTGAACAAGATTTTGCCACAAGAGTTAAGAAAACAACTGGACCATCAACAATATACTCAATGATTGAGCTTGATCTAAAAAAACAGAAATTGCTAAATGCTTTTTTTCTCTTGTTTTCTATGTAAATAACCAAACCCAACAGGAGTGATGGTGTTTAATCTAATTACATTGTTTTAGCTGCACTTGACCGGATGTTGTAAGAATCAGAAGCATTGTTCAAAATATAAGCATTCAGTGGCGATAGAAAAAGAGTTGCATGTTCGTATGAACCGAAATAAAATTGGTTACAAAAGGCAGGAAACCGCAAAGGTCAAGGAAATGATTAGTAAACATTTAATTGTAATTAAAATTAAATGAAGATTACAAACCCGATTTTCCATAGTTCTGGGAATTTTTGGGTTGCGATAAAATTAAAGCTATTATTCTTTTCTTTGTGAGATATTTAGTTACTTCATTGTTTGCGTTTTATTGATCCTAGTTGAGTTTAGTATGATAGAAAATTTATAAGAAAATGATGAATATGATGGGAAATCCTAAGAGGCAGTAAAACGTTGCATTATGTCCTATTTAAATTACCTCAGCACGTTTTTTTAGCTCATCGTCGTGAAGAAAAAAAATAATAGCTATGACGTAAAGTTAAATGATGAAAAGCCAGGATAAAAAAACCAAAGATTCTGTATTGGATTCGTCATCAATTTAATTCGTCCACTTCAAATTCACTTAAATTTAAAGTAACAAACATTCTAATTGAAGGTATCTTCACAAGTTATATTTGGAAAAGAACTGTTCACTTGGTAAACCACTTCGTTGATTTCCTTCTTAATAAATAAGTAAGTAGTTGTATTCATCATGCGTTTTTAGTCTCACACGATTAATTCATCATAAGAGTTCATCTCCATACGCGTCTTATTCTTACGATATGTTCCTCATACGCTTTTATCCCTACAATTTCTTCCACTACGAGTTCATCCATTTGTTTTTCTCCCTAAAACTTATCTAAGACAGTTGAATTAATAAAAAAATGACAAAGTAGATAATAGCGAACTCTTGTTCCATTCGAATGGAATTTGATACAATTTTTGACAGTTTACTTCGAATTAACTTTTAATTATTTTTTTAGGCCGCAAACATGATAGCAAAACGGATGTGTTTAATCTTTTAGCAAGTATCGACTCTTTCCTAATCTTAAAACAATGCTCACGTTTCTCCAGTTTGAGTTTGAAAATATATAAGTAGTGAATTTTGATAGTTGATATTTATTTTGATTTAAGAGTTCAAAATTTGTGAATCTAGGTGGATTAACTGCGGATTAAGTTTTTGAGTATTATTTTTTTTGAAAGTGTAAGAGTTCTTTAATATCAAAATGAACAAAAATATTTTCTACTTGATTTGGAGTTTTTGCTTTTTTGGTGAATCAGTTTCGCCTTTACCGGCGAACAACAATCCGGTAAATTTTAATATTTTGTCAGTATCTTTTAAATTAATCCGGAACAAAAAATATATTTGGTGTCCCTGTTTTTTAAAAATTGTAAATAAAAAAAGCACGATTTGTTATAATAATCCTATGACGATTGTTTTCAATTTAAAAAAACCACTGTTTAACCTACCTAATAACCATTTATATTAATATTTCAGATTCGTGACACCTTTAAAACGTTTGGATCAGATATAAATTGATCAGCAGAGAAATCCTTAAAAATAACCACAAAAAAATTTGTGTTCTTAAAATCGTGAACCGTTTACTAGCCAGTAATTATTGCAAAATTTAGTAGTAAATGGTTTACATTTATATAGAAGAAAAGAGCTTTAAATAATAATTATTTATAAATAAACCATTACGAATTAAAGCAGAAGCTTTAATGTTTTTTAAATTAAAATTGTTCGCCTAAACGTATTTAACTTTTAGAAAATTAATTGATTTTAAAAAACTTTAGTAAAGCTCGGCAAGAAAGAATGGATTTAAGTAAGGTACAATATTGCAAAAATTTAGATATTTTATTAGTCGAGTATATTTTAATTAGACATTAATAATTAAATTTCTAAAAGAATAAATTTTGAATATTGAAATCGAAAATATAATTTATCGTGGATTTAATTAAGACACGAAAGTATGAGAGGATTTTTCTGCCGATCAAATTCATGTTATTTTCATTTTAATTAAAGCATTGATAATCAATTCGGAGTTTTATATAAAATGATTACCAGCGTAAGTTATTTTTTTAATTATTTAAAATTTATTGTGTATGGGTAAATTTCTAAACTGAATTGCCTTGTTATGGATTTCGCGTATGCAGGAAGACGAGAAATTGGAACAAAACGTGAAAAAAGTTGAAAAAAGTTTGAAAGATATTACTAATCGTGTAGCTAGTCTTGAAATAGACGTTGCAAAAGTAAGATTACTTGATAGTTATGCAGCAGACAAGGTTTTATTCACAGAGTAAAAAAGTTTAAGCTCAGAAAAAACACAAATCCCAGAAAATGCTAAGCTTTAAAAAACTTCTAAACCAACAAAAATCATTTCTAAATATTTTGATTTCTTATTTTCAGGGTGCAGATAAAGTTAACTCATTTAATCTGTTGAATTTAAATGAAACTAAAACTATCAAAACGGATATTAATAAGGTTTGAAAAACTAAAATGGTTTTATCATTTTAATTTTAAATTTTAAATGCAATTTAACAATTACCTTATTTAAGCTGTCACAAAGAATTAATTTGACAAGTGAAGTTTGGTCTGAGGTGCTTAATGAGGTAAGAAATTAATTTGAATAATTTACAAACAAAACAAATTTATTTTTTTGCCACAAAATGGTTAGGATTACACAATTTATAGTTTGATATGTTTTACTTTTAAAAACGTCAATTTTTATTGAAGATATTAGTAACGGTCTATTTTCCTGGAAGGGCTTTACGCTTATTCCGCTTTGCTAAATTGTCGTGTATGAATGGTTGTGAAGTTTGCAGTTTTAGCACTCGACTTTGTCGATTAAAACCCTTTCAGTTTAAAATAAAACTGTCAATAAGCATGCCCGTTTTACGGTTGGCTTTTTGAATTTAATCAAAGTCAAACACGTAAATTGAAATTCAATAGAGTTTGTTAATTTTCCAAATCGTTAAGTTAAATGTTCCATTAATATATTTTAAATTCTTCTGAAACATGAATGGTAGGAAGTGTCTCAGTTTTTATATTAAATGAAAAATGGTGCAATCAGAATTTAAATTATGATTTACTGTACTTTTAACATCTTATCTTCTCTGAATATTTACTAAGACTATTTCCCGATAATTTTTAAATTCATATAATATTTGCTTTTTTGCAATACTGACTAACGATATGATGTTGAAAGGCGTTTCCTACTAAACTTTATCGAGCATTTAAATAAATATTTAATTAAAAGATATTAATTAACAGAGACACAATCAACTACGTCATCTAAAAAGAAAGCTTATGGGAAGAAGCTGTAAGGACTTGAAAATGAAATACAATTTTAATCAGACTGGAGAGTATTTTATTCAGCCAGATATCACTGACAATAGTAAAACAACAGTTAAGGTAAAGCTGTCGTTCTTTCATTTTTAAATCTCAATAGTAAAGTTCAACACATTTAAAGCGTTTCAAATTGAAGTTAAATGTTTCCAAATGTTAGATTTATTGTGACATGGAATCTGATGGGGGTGGTTGGACCGTAATTCAGCGTCGTGGTGTTCGCGATATTCCAAAAGCGGAAAGAGAAAGTTTTAATAAAAGTTGGGTTGAATATGAAAATGGATTTGGTTCAACTGATGACGATCATTGGATTGGTAACTTCCCAATATTTTTGTATAACACGAATTTTTGCAATGAATACTTTGGAAAGCCTCAAAGTTAAAATGATTTACTTTAAACTTGCATGCAGCGTTGGATTTCATTTAGCGTTAGAAATGTTAAAAAAGCGTTGTTGATGTTTATTAGCGTTTTATATTATGAAGAAAACTACTTTCTGATTTGGACTAAATAGTAATTAGGTCGTTCATTTCTGTGTATTTGTTATTTACGCTGAATTGAAAAAGTAGTCAATCAGTCAATGGGTTGACCAATTATCAAACTTGACGCTTCCTTCAAAAACATATCATTCCGACTACTTCAAATATAGATTCCAAAATACATTGACTCTGGCTTGGATAAGTTAGATTCAAAACATTAACATTCGACAATAGGAGTATTAAATCAAATCAAATTCTGTGTTTATTATTGTGACATCATATTGAATAATATGGAGGTACATATTGGTGCCAACATCCAGTCACCGTTAAAAAAGAAAAACAATCTTAATATTCCTAATCATAAATAGAGTTAAAAACATCTACAAAGCATATTTTAAGAAGATTCATTCCAAAAACAGAAAACCTATCCAGTTGACAAATGCAGTTTTATACGTATAAAATCATACAGTAATAATTAATAATTCAATCAAATTCATATAAATTGTTGTCGACGTTAATAATATTATGAATTTTAGAGTTTAAGTAAAGCATTTTTGATTTATTAATTTATGAGTTTAAATCTTAATGTGCCCCAGTATAAAATAAGTTTAAATGTTTCCCACCTAGTATATGATTGGCTAGTATATGTGTGTATGTTTGGAGGCAAAGAGTAGCTTCTCTTGTCGGTATCTAACAAAGAGTGTGAGAGAGGAGAGCCTCTAAGAGTGTGTGTTTGATCTTGTTGTAACAGGATTCTGTGCCTGTATGAGAGAGAGTATCGAAGGAAAAGAGTCGAGTCGTGAGTGTTGAAGTGTGAACACATAATTTTTAGTAGCTCTTGAGATTCTATTAATTTGTGATTTGTGTGAACGTTGATCCAATAAATGAGTTTTTTTGTTAATTAGTTAACACCCTGAGTTTTCCTAAGACTAATTTTGCATACTTTTCATTCCTCAGAACTTGATAGTTCAGTTAGGTCTTTCCAATAGGTGGAAAGTGCGAAAGAAGTAGAATTAGCCAAAGGTCAAAGTAAGAGCTATCTGACGGGTTTTACGCCCACAAATATATTGCGTTGCGGCGACAATATAAATCATGTCTAGTAATTTCGTATACAAACATTATAGTAATGACATTTATAGTATTTGCAATAATATAACCATTAGGGAAGTTCCAGTGCATGACAAAATTCAATTTCCTTATTAATTTCTAAAAAGTCTTTCATTGGACTGGCATGCATTTGTACCAACATGATCTGCTATAACACTTTTTGATTTTGGTATTGACGCAGAATACCTGATAATTAATAATTGCAAATTAAAAGTAATAATTTAAGGTTTAGCAGACTGGGACCCTGAAAATGAAACTACTAAAGAACTGCACCTAGTTTGTGTTTTAGGAGTATGAACTAGAATGACAGTAGAGTACTGTGCAGTTTTGGCCTGAATAAAATTTCGCTGTTGAGTTAGTTTTTTTGCCGAGGATGGGAGTTTTGTGTGTTGACAGAAACATAACCGTAGGGTCGAACTATTTTTTATTTTATTTCTTTTTATTGCTTTTCACGTCTACAAAAATAAATTTTGATTTCGAAAAGATCTTTTTAGTTGTTTGAAAATATCAGTACTGGATATCTGTATTTCATAAGCCTGCGTTCGCTTAGGTTTTTATGTTAAAATTAAAATTCTTGATGAATATTTTGAAAAGTAGATTAACCGCTAATAATATAAGCTTGTACTGAATGCTCACGACATAATTATTTTTTGTAGTGAGAAAAATTTTAATATCTTTGAAGGTTTGAAGAATATTTACTTTTTGACGAATCAAAATTCCTGTGGTTGTGAGTTGATGATAAAATTGATGAAATGGGACGGAGTGGAAAAATATGCGAAATATTCTGAATTTAGAATATCTGGGAGTGAGGATTTTTATCACCTGAATATTTCCGGATATCAAGGAAATGCTACTAAAGATATCAGTGAATGTAAGAAACACGGAAAGTTGTAAAGAAAAACGCTTTATAATCTATTCAAATAATGCTTATCTAGATAAATCTAATTGTTGTAATTATGTTTTATTTCCAGCGTATACTATGATGTATAATAACAATAATAGATTCAGCACAATTGATAAGGACAATGATAAAAGTAGTGGTACTAACTGTGCAGCAAAGTTTGGGGGTGCATGGTGGCAGAATGCCTGTGGTTACGTAAGTATTGATACGAAGAAAATAGATCCTTCTGAATTACGTGTAGAATTTAAATTTAAGAGAACTGCAGGTTGCACTGAATGGAGAATATTCCGAAGATGGAGAAATGGGAAAACGAAACGACACAAAAGGAATATTTTGGCATAGTAGCGACACTCATTACGATAAATACGGTTTTATGAAAACAGAAATGAAAATTAAATCAAAATGCTAAAAGAAATTTTAAAATTGAATGCATTTCGCTGCCTTTGCGTTTAATAAAATCTTGTGAAGTGATAAGATGGAGTTGATTTAGGGTACGCACTCTAAATTATTTTATTTTCCCCAAAGAGATGTGTAGGGTATTGGAGTAAACAAAAGGAAAGTTACCGTTTTAACACCATTAAATATAGTCAGACTGCTCTCATAAGGAAATATTATTCAGTGGACCGTTCGCCCCAATATATTTGTCACTATAATTTTATATTTAGTAGGAATTAGGAATCTCTGTCTTTTCATTCTTTTCTATAAAATATTGCTCTTGTTCTTAAAGAGATTTAAAAAACATGTCAGATTGAAAAATAACATCTTCAACTCTCCTGTTTCCAGCTAACAGGCTGTATTACCATTATCTCGTAGCCACAACTGCAGTTTAATTTCTATGTACATTTGTTTCTATCCAACTCGTACCTAACAGAACTACAAAGGTAAAATTATAATGTTGTGGATTAGTTAGTTTCAAGTACTTGTACATAGTGTACCTTAACGGACAAATTGAGCTAATGTAATGACACAAACTTTTTCACTCTGGCTCCTTGTTTACCTATATTGCGGTTAAAAATTGACCAATAAGCTCTTTGCATATATTATTTGAAATAAACCATCGTAATTGGATGTAAAAAAGGGTTGAAAACGTCCTGTAAAAGCTACTAATGACAATATTTTTTGAATTTTTGAAATTTTGAAATTGGCACCATTATATTGGAGAGTAAATGATGGGCTGTCTAATGATACCCCACTTGCCTATATTGCCATTATTTTGAGACCCTCACGGCGATTGATCCCATCTTCGAAATTGACCTGAGATAGAGCCCTTAGAACTTTTATACCAAGTTTGAAGGAGATTATTCAAACCTTTCGAAAGTTATTGATGACTTTAACTAACTACCTACCTACCTAACTACCAGACATCATGAACGGTCACATCAAAGGTTTTCAACCCTTATTATGTGATTAAGGCTTAGAGTGGTCGGTGGATGCGAAA
>JAQGAA010001210.1:0-16744 GCA_034696425.1 Isotoma viridis | reverse complement strand
TCATCTATTAAGTGTTTAATTAAATATAGTAAAGCATTTATAAATAATACGCACATCGGATTAAGGACACAATTGCAGGGAAAGAGAGAGCTAGGTATGCCAATAGATAAGCAAATATTTGTCTATTAAACCAGTGGTACACTCTAAACAATTTTTGGATTTCTAGGAATTTATATTAACGGTAACGTTTGAACAATTATTAACCAAATTCTTGATAATTCACAAGCCAGAAAATAGTGTTTTAAAGCCTTTAGTCTACCTTTCATACCATCAAATGCAGCGTTTTAGACAACTACAACAGTGCATATAATTAATTGTTTTTCACGCATAGAGTTTACAAGTTACAAGTCTTGTTTACCTAAATTTCATTAACATGCTCATCAGCTTAAAAACTGTGTTAATTGAACTTTGGTCGTAATGATTTAAAAGCTACGGCCCTCATAAGAAAACCACAAGTAAACTGATCATGGATCTGCCAAAAAATGTGTCTATGGTCTCAACTCACTTCCTCACTGGAGTTACACATTCATTGTTGAAAACATATTCCAGAGAAGTAACAGTTGTGGCAAGCACAATAAGTGTCATAGCTCTAATGATTCTTGGATCCTGTATATGGTGCGTAGCGAAATTGTTCACACGCAAAAAGACTGCGGTATCCGATGAAAGCGATGCTTCATCACAAAGTGGCACTGAAAATTTATTTGAAGGATGGAAAACCACAACCTCGTCAGAGAAAGTCAGTCCCACTTCAAAAAATAAAATGGAGACCTCAAAAGGAAAACGGAAACTCATGATGCATAAAAATATCATTACACCGGACCGAAATATTGAATTCGTGGTCCCCACGGTAAGGATTGAATTTTTAACATTATTAAACTTTTCTCACTTTTTGAATCTTACTGAACATTTTGATAACGCAATGCAATGCAGATTCAACTACCAGCACAACCATTTATATCTGAGAGACAGGTAGCTTCAGAACAAGTGCCTACATGTTCCAAAACTTTGACCCATGGTCCCAAGCAATACTTCCCTCAACCTCAATTAACTCAAGGGATAGAACAAAGTCCTCAAATAGGTTTTAGTCTTTATTACGAAGCAGCCACTCAAATACTCTACGTTCGTCTTCTTGGAGGGCATAATTTCCCAGAAAATGTTTTTCATTGTATAACTGTAAAACTTTACCCGGGTCGTGGTGGAAAACAAAGAACTCGGGAGTTTGAAGAGTCTATGCCAATTTACAACCAAGAATTTAGTTTCCACATCAGGAAATCTACCTTAAATACAAGAATTCTTAGAATTAAAGCTGTAATATCAGGGAATCCAAAAAGAGTAATAGGATGCATCAATTTGGCATTAAAAAGACCTCCCTGGCTTTGAGATTGAAGATGCAAAAGATGATTTAAGTAGTACTCAACTCTGGAAGCGACTTGACCAGCCTTCTGATTCTACGGAAGGAGTAAAGTTGCAAGTATCCGTGAACTGGAAAGCTGAGCCTCAACCTGGACTTTTAACTTTAAAAGTTATTGAAGCCAGTGGACTTCATGATATTAACGAAGCAAATGATAATGATTATAGTGAGTTCAACTATTTGCAACCTTTTTTTTATTTCACTCTTCAAAAAATTTACGAATCCTTTGACTAAATTCATTTACTACTAGTAAAAGAGCATAATAAGTTTTCTAAACATTTTTCCTTTTTTCAGCTTCAACTCATGTGAGAGTTACACTTCAAGGTAATTGCATTGCAAGGCTTGCTTTCACAATGGTCACCTTATTGACTGACTTAACTATATTTTGCAAATTCAATAGTGACTTATATTTTCCAGAGCAAGGTAGAGGCATAAAGTCTAGGAAAACACGTTTAGTACGATGGGGGTCCGTACCAGTTTTTGATGACACATTTGTAGTTACCATTCCACATGATTTACTCAGGCAAATATCATTTCTTATTGAAATAATAGCACGAGGACGCTTGGGTAAGGTTCATTCCTTAAAAGTTATTTTAAAACTTTGAAATATTATTTCAGTTTCTACTGAAATAATCAAAACATTATTTGTTAAGTAATGATGATTCAGCAAGTTTATTATTGAGAAATTTTAATAAGTCTAATCTCTTCACTAAACAATATTGATGCCTTTTCTTATCTTGATCTAATACACTTGCTTCTATCGGGATATGCTCATCCCCAGAGATTACTTATAAAAATTTTTTATAAGTAATCTCTGTTTCATATCCCTATCTATAAGACATTTCGAGATTTAACTGACATTCAGCTAACCTCTGCAATGCATTCTGAATGCAGTCTTTAAAATAATTCAACAGCTTTATTCTGGGATTAAATTAACTGATCACATAACCTCACACCGTTATAATAAAGAATGAGTCATACGAAGAAACTACTTTTTTCTATATTAAAAAATTCAGCCAAATATTTCATTCAATATTTTAAAAAAAATTCTAAATCTATTTCGAATGACTTTTTTAGGGTCAAAAGTCACTTTGGGGAAGATCAGCATTGGTTCGATGCCCTATGCTAATCCGTCAACAGGAGGAACGGACTTTTGGGAAGATATGTGTCATCAGCCCAATACAGAGATTGTTCGGTGGTTGCAGCTTCTTCCATAAATTTAGAATAAAAATACTGTCAACCGCCAGCCATGGAATTTTTGCACAGGAGGATTAGAAATTTTCGATTATTAGTGGAATTTGTGACTCTAATAATAAAAAGTATTTGCTTTCGAGAATTTTATGAATATTTGATCATTTGATGATATTTATAGCAATATTAGTATGATCAGAATAAACGATCCTCTTCTAAAGTACGTTATGATATGAAGAAATCACGACATTTCAAGTGTTTGTCTATCAATCTTCCTAATAATTTGACGGAAAAAAGTTTCCTAATTTTTTATATTTTATTTGCTCATCATTATGAATCATTATTAGATAGTTCAAACTAGACAACGGAAAAACACAATTTTCATAAAACCGGTTACAATTGAGTTACAAAACCTTCTTAAATTAAGGTTTACAAATGAAAAGGAAAATTTTTTAGGTTGGTTTTACACTATCAGAATCAATTCTCATAAATGTTGATAAACATAAATTATAAATCACAGAAAATACATTCAAAATAAAATAAACTAAAATGAAAAAGTTTTAAAATGTGTAAAACAGATTATGGAATCTCAATAGATCATGTTTACTTCTGCCAAACATCGTTTAGCAGTCTGGTTTTGGCAACTATCTGTCGGAGCTTCACCATACAGCAAGCTAAACCAATTAAAGATTCTCAAAGTAATGTCACGTTAATCCTTTTATTTGTGTAGAGAACCGGCTGTGCGTTTCATGTATGCCAAATTTCCACCCACCCAAGTTTGGAGAAAAAAGTCCGAATTTTTTTAAAGAACTTAAAATACACTACTGAGATTATTATCAAGAAGTACACTAAACCAAAAACAACTCTTGTGGCTGATATTCTTATTGTGATTTTTAAGCACAAAAAAAATGCTATGATTAATGTTTTGATATCAATCAACTTTTTAATTAATATTGCATAGTAATGCAAAGCTTTTTAACCTTATAACCTAACAAAGTTACTGATTTAAGTGGAAATGTCTTGTCAAAACAAATCTTGATTGTTATGCATGGTACGAAAAAGTCTGAAAAACATTTTTCCTAAATCCTCTGTCACGAAAGTTTATTAGAAGCTTACTTCCGATAGGAATTCTTGAAAGAAGATAAGATAAGAGTAGAAATGCAGAAGTTAAAAATGGAATCATCTATCTCAACTTCTCAAACTCAACTCGAAGTCTTCAACTTCATCTCCGTCTCCATGTCCATCATCCCTTCACTTCACCAAAGTTTACGATTTTACCAGTCACATTTAAGATGAAAATGACTCAAGTCATTTGATGCTTTGCATTTAGAAAAAAATACGTTATATTCAGTTTCAGTTGAGGGCATAGACATTTCCCAGTAGGCAAACACAAGTTATTCTTTGTACCTAAAGGTTGATGAACAATCTTCAAACCAAAATACGGATGTGGATGCGGATCAGATCATGAACTTCATTAACCCTGGCTCTTTAATGGTTACGCATTTTTTAGGGAGTATTTAGAAGCGATTTCCGTATACTTTTAAAAACATGATTTAAAAATGTTTATTAAACTTGAGGCAAATTCATAACCATGTTCGTACTTAAAAAATAAGCATAGTACAGTAATCAGCCAAGAATTGAATATTTACTACTGCACTTAAAAATTACCTACGTAATTAGTAATTAGTACATATGAATGGTGTTGATCTTTTATGGCTTGCTTTATGCCATGTCTTATTTTGGAAATGATGAGTTTTAAAAAGGCAATAAATAAAAAATCTTGAATAAATACAACCTTTTCTATTCCCATTCTAGGTATTTGCATACTTGGAGATTTGGTACCTAGCTAGCACCTAGATTTTTAGCTCTAATATGTAATAAGCATGGATATGAATAGGAAAAAGAATATCTTCGGAAATCTGACTTGAGATGAACTCGTCGACATGCAGTCCTGAGGGAATCTATGCATCCCATCCGACACGTCTGTCAGTGGTACACATGTATTTTCACTCTCACTTTCTGTAACTAATTTTTACTCTTTTTCTGGGGCTTATTCCAACAACATCTTCAAGATTTCTTGCCCCGGTACAGTGTCTACAGATCTGCCAGACATTTTCATTTTAAATTGTCATAGTCATCATTATCAACTCTGTTTACTCAAATGGGAGACGCTTTTTTGAGACACACATGAAAAAATAATTATTAAATTCATTCAATTTAATACAGGAAAAAAGTTTACAGAATTATTCAAAATTAAAGGGTAAAGGACACTAAATTTTGAAATGAATTTGTCTCACTGCCACTACCTTTTGATCCTCGTTTTACTGCCATTATTCACCTGTGATGACGTTCCGAAAAAGCTCAGGCGTTATAAGGTAAACGCCAGTTTTGTGCTAAATAATTGTGATCAAAAGTTATCCGTTAACCGTGGATAAAATCAATCATACAAATTATAATTATTCGTATAATTTCGAAACTTTAGATATGCAATGGGGCGAAATGCAAGTCTATACGATCATTCAATCCTCCTAGTTTCCTTCAAGAAATTGACTCTTTTCTCTATAGCCGATGGACAAGATGGGCATCATGTACAAGACATTGCACAACAAAAAGACACAGGTAAATTATTTTTAAATATTAAATTGGATCAAAGTTAGAAATCTTGTGAGCATTTTACAAAGTAAACACAAGAGGTTATCGTACTAATAATAAATTGCATACGTCTGTAAAAATATAGGGCATGCAAATTCCCACTCATCTGTGGAAACACTGTAATTCATGAAGAAGCGTTTTGTTACCATCGGGGTACATACTGCGAGTATATTTTTGAAAACAACAAACGGGACTTTCTTGCCACAGACGACACGGACTACTTGGATCAGTCTGAATATGAATTCCAGTCGCATGAACGTAAGTCTAAAATGTATTTTGTCAACTATTCACTATTAAGTCTTGCATTCCAAGATTCACAGTCATGTTTACTGAAATGAAAACAACATTACATAACATTATTATTACATAACCTAATAAAATAGTTGGGACGGTTGGATTTATATAAGACATTAGTTTAGACTTAAGTGTAACTTTTCCTTTAAATCATGAGTCGGATGGGATACAAATTTTATGACTAATTCTGTCATCCTACCAGTTGCTAGTTTTTGTTAGAGATGCACACTGAAACGGAAATGCTCTTAGTTTCTTCAAAACCATGTTTGTCAGTATAGTATAGCTGAGAGTTGTATTATTAATAGCTTCAAGTCAAAATGTCTACGAGATAGTTTATCACACAATATTTGTCAATGCACTTTGCTGCATCCTTTTACACTACTTATTATTTTAACAAACCTTTTAACTTTATTTTTTTCACACTTAATGAAATTACCTTGCGTCAGCGTCAGAGATTCCAGGTTATTTATCCCCAGGAAGCTTAAAACAGAGATTCGTCACTTCACACTTTGCAGATATGTATTGTAAAAATACTACAGACTGACGGTGGAATGAATGCATGTTTGGTTCTCTTGTTGATTCGGAACTAATTCACATTAAGTATTTAGCTTATTTAAATTAATTCTAAGATTATAATAAATTAATTCGAAGTATAAAAGTACAAACAGACGCTTGCTTCTAAAAATTACTGTAAAATGGTGTTCCAAATATCCCAATTCCCAAATCCCATTCCCAATTGTCTCATTCTCATTTTCCCCATCTTCTTAAATCCTAGTCGTCTCACTTGCCCCCGCAGTAGCTGCAGGCTGCAGCTGTGTCTGAGTCTCATTTTCCCCACTTTTATTAAATCTTTGCCGTCTCAAAGTCGCAACTTTCTCAACAGTCTTAATCTTATTTTATTACTTTCCAATTACTCTTTAGTATATGATTACAAAGCGTTTTTTCATTACAATCAATACTATTCTATTGCATTAATAGCATGAACACAATTTATTTCTTTACAATTTTTAAAAAACATTTATTCATTGCGAAGTTAAAGATGTATTGCTAATTTTAATACAATTTTTTGTAACCCAAAGGGAACAACTTGTTGGAAAAGCATAAGCAACCGATAAATTCCCACACGAAAACTGAAGAAACCGTTACTTCCGCTCCGTATCGAAGACCCATATCACTTTCCACTCCTTATAATTACAATCAAAGAAGCGAACAAAATGAAATAAAACCTCGAAGATTCCAGTATCTCAATGCTAGCTCTCCAGTAGTAAATACTAATAGCTTCAGAAATCCCGAAACCTCAGAATCTGAAGGACCGTTTCCATTATTTGAAGATACAATTCAACCAGTATGCGGAGTGGCACGGATCACTGATCGCAACAGGAATGGAATTGCTACGAGAATTTTAGGTGGCCGAGAAACGAAGAAAGGGAGGTGGCCTTGGCAAGTAGCAGTGCTAAATCGGCTGCAGGTAAGTCAAGTCTCCCTATACTTAAGCTTATTTCTCGATTTTAAATAATATCTAGATATTTCATTGTTTGTGATCATTTGATCATTTAAATCATTAATAATTATGATGATATCATTATTTTCAGGAGGCATTTTGTGGGGGTACTTTGATAGCACCAAGATGGATATTGACAGCAGGTAAAGGCAAATCTGCAGTTGTGTTTAATTTCAACCTTAAAATTTACTAAATATAAATGTATACAATTACTCTAATTAAGCGCACTGTATACGGAAGAAACTTCATGTAACGGTTGGGGAACATCATTTACACCGAAACGATGGAACTGAGCGACACTATAAAGTAAAATGAATGTTACTAATTTAAACTGTTATGACTTATATCACGGATATGCCTTGACGAATGTATCTCAAAATGCTAATGAACTTTGGTGTTTCTGTTGGTAGATAGACGCTGCGTTTATACATCCTGACTTTGATCATGAGACTGTTGATAATGACATAGCTCTTTTACTTCTTCCTGAACCTGTCCCTACTGAAGCAGGTCTTGCCTGTCTTCCGGATACAACTGAAAAGCTTCCTCCTTCAGGCACGCTTTGTACAATTCTTGGTTGGGGGAAGGAACGTCATACTCATGTATTTGGTACAACCGTTCTACATGAAGGAAAGGTTAGGATAGAGGACTTTTAAAAGTTGAAACAAAGGGTTAAAATCTTCAGTTCTTTGTAAGGTTATTTTCAATGTTTATCGTAGGTACCCCTTGTCAGCAATGCCGAATGTCGTTATACTTACGGTCAATATGAAATCACAGATAATATGTTCTGCGCTGGGTATCGCGGAGGCACAGTTGATTCATGTAAGATTCTCTCAAGCTTAATGTTTAGTAGTCAATCTCAAGAACCTTAGACAATGATAACGTTATGAAATAAATATATGATTTTCAGGTGCTGGAGACTCTGGTGGTCCGATTTTATGTACAGTAGGAAATAAGTAAGTTAATTATTTAAGTGAAAAGATCAGTTTTTTTTTCGGATGCTGATTTAACTTTAAAAAACCAAATTCATTATTCAAGGTGGACGGTGTTTGGAGTAACGAGTTTTGGTGATGGTTGTGGACGAAAAGGGAAATTCGGAATCTATGCAAAAGTACCAAACTATGTAGAGTGGATTAGGAAAGTTATGAAGGCTAACGAGTATCTCAACTAACGTACTATAAATTCTAGTGGTGGTGTACATAATCCGAGCGATGGACTCAAGTATTCAGTTAACACTGCCTAATGAAATCGGTTCAAAATGCATTTAGACAATAATGTCAAAGCCAGTTTTTTATTGATAATTTAGCACCGAATGAGTTTCCCATTCATACACAGAAAAGATAAAGATGCAGGATCAAAATGGAATGTAAAAAACGGACAACGAATTTTAACAATAGGCTTAACCATATTGCTCATACTGATACTGATTTAATGTAAAAATACAAGCAGGGTAGGCTATTAAATTAAAATAGAGTATCGTAGTATTAATGGTTCATCGATACTATATATTATTACAATAGAATGTAAAACATTACGAAATTAGATTTCGTTTAAGTCCTCTCATGTCTAATGTTATCTATATGAGTACTTTATATATAAAAGAATGCGATGTTTACTGTAATAAGCATGTGATTAATATAAGTGGATGCAAATGTAAAGAGTACAGAATACATGTAAACATAAAAATGTACAAATGTAAAGTTTACTTAATAAACGAACTAACTAGGTCCTTTATTTCTAATAACAATCAAATAATCTTGTTTTCATTTTAAAAACAGTTCATCAGTTAGTCAAAATTATCAGTGGTGTGTTATAATGAATCAACACAATACAACGAAAGCAAACTTCAAGGTTTCTTTTTACTCATTTTAGAACGACCTCCAGATTTTCCTTGAAAACCTGCCTTGCTACTACCCGCATTTCTCTGCGACCCACCACTGCCCCTATTTCCACCACTTCCTCTACCAGGTTTTGTATAAACACCCTTGCTTCCGCCTTTGAACCCTTTATTAGCAAATCCTTTACCTTTCCCAGACGAGGCATACTTTTGTCTGTCGAGTTTCATTTGTTTGGCCTTTTCTTTTACCTTAGTAAACTTGGATACTCGTTGCCACTTTTCCGGTGGGCCAAAACTTTCACCATTAGTACCTTGTTCAGATCGTCTTTTTCTGGTCATAAACTGAGGTCGCTCTCCACTTCTTGTTGATCGGCTTGATTTAGTGAATGTGTCTATTAAAGTAAATATATCAAGAATTAGTTTCCTTGTACTATTATGTAGAATCCTCGAATCTTTCGTACAATAATAAAATATGAAAAGCTTATAATATTATTACCTTCATCAGGATCTTCTCCAACTTCCTTGCGATACCATTCCTTATCTTCATCGTCTGGGTTATCCTTTCCATCACGGTGTTGCTGCAATGCACCCATTCCTTCTAGACATCGCTGTTTATGTTCGATTTTGTCCTTTCGTTTCTTATCGATATTCATATCTTGCTCTCTTTTTCGAGCTATCTTTTGTCTCCTAAAATTAACACCATTATAGATTACGAAAATAGTATTTTTAACAAAAAATTACTTTTTTAATAAATTAATTACTTCTTGAGATTTCTCTGCTTTCTGATGAGCAATTTTTCTTCCGCAGTCTTCTCGATCAGTTTGTGGAAAAGGACCTCCCCTTCGCAAAGTCCATCTTCAACTTTGATGAGCTATCGTTATAAGGTATTACGTTATAGTTATAAAATCCATAAAAGTTCGCTTTTTTGCTAAATGAATCTAAGTTGATAGAAAAACTATAAAACTTAATAATCACCTGCATACGTAGCCGTGGACCGAGTTCAACCAATTTAATTCCAACCTCTTCCAAACCTTTCGCTATCTTATTAGTCATCTTTTGCGGAACGCCGACCGTCTCTGTTGTGTCTTCACCTTCACTCTCCGACATTTCACCTTCCCTATAATTATACAAAGCTTGATGAAGCACTGAAATTTTTTCTAAAAGTACATCTAAATTAGGAGGTGTGTACAAACCTGTCTATAAAATCCGATATATCAGTACATCGTCCTAAGTTTGGAATTTTTCCGTGTTTACTAAGCAGCACTTTCTTAACACCTTTCGATACTCCAGTAGCTTTGTACTAAAACGAGGCCAATTCAAATGCTAGAATTACAAAGTCTTCCCAAACGATAACAATCTTATTAAATTTACTTACAGTTATCGTATAATGCCTCAGCTCGATTGTATCATCTTCTTCAATATAGTTAAGAAGCAACACTCGTCTAATTTCCGTTACTTTTACTTTGTTAATGTTAATTGGAGGAAACATATTTTGAAAAGTAGTTGAAATTAACTCATGATGCTTCGACTCGCTGGAGAAGTTATTCATAATCAATAAAGGGTGATGTTGAAACTGCGCATCAAAAGTTACCTGGTAGTTAAAATAAATAAATAAAAATGTCAACAAATGCCTGAAAATCAAACAAATCAGAGCAAATATTCTAATTAAAAAACATATCAGATTAAAACTCAACCTGTTTCCTCAAAGACGAAAGTACATCTCGAGACAACGTATAATTTAATATACGGAATGTCAAAGTAGGACCTCGAGGCAATTTACTAATTTTAAGGTAAGGGCTGATCTGTGTCCGGCTTAACATGCACAAATGTGTAACATGGAAGTAACTGGCAATAGACACATAATCCCTTAAAACATTGCCTTTCTTCATCTGAAAGATTAAATACAAAATACAATTCTTTAAAAAATCAATGAGAGACTCTCATTGAGAGTTTTTCAAAACGAAATACTTCATACTTTTTCAACAACAGATTATAGCCCGATTTAAAAAAAATAAAAATTAAGTCAAGGTACCTTTAGATTAGATGCAGTGTAAGGTTCCATGACTTGTCTCAAATCTCTCATTAACTCTTTGATATAACGACCAACTTTTCCCCGATAAATAATGAAAGAATGAGGTGCTGCTTTAAGTTCTTCTGGTTCATGTTGAGCCCATTCATCTTCATTTACAACGGAATTCGGTTCTACTTGTTTCAAAGCTCGGACACGTCTCGTCGCTTTCGACTAAAATCAAAAATACAGACCATTACACATTTTCATCAATTATTTAAAACACATTCAACCTTCCACCTTCGATCGACATACTCACCGGTTTTTTCCTTCCTCCCATTCGCATCTTTAAAATACACTAATACTGCACTTAGTTCACTCTAAAGTCTAAATTCTAGAGAAATGTAAAAAATATGTAAATTTCAATTTTTGATTTTGTATTTCAAATATATTAGGTAGGGGAAAGAGCACGTTGTTCTAACAATGTTATAAAAACAGCATGTGGCATGCATTGAGTTTAAAGATAGTTTTAAAGGTGAAACATTTAGCGGGGTTAATAGAGTGAAAAAGTTTGTATCAGCTTTTGTGTATCACATTTGCCATCATTTTATCCTAAGCGGTATGTGCACTTGATTTGTTGTGAGTTTTGAACTTGCTTGGTACGAACTGAACAAGACACAAGAAGTCCAACACACACAGGACAACACATGAAAGAAGAACATCAGATCGAGCTCTAGCGTGCATCGAGGCGGAGGGGAATTTTTTCATTGCAATTTATCCAATTCCAATTAAATTCATTCATTCGTTTTTTTAAAGAATTAATTAAAAACTGAATATCTTTAATCGTGTTTGAGTCGCCGTGTGTGGAGGAGAGTAGGTTTTGCTTTAGAAATCTACTTACAATCCAATAATAAGATTAAATTCTTATCATAATTGATTTGATTGATAGAATTAGCACGCTCGAGTAATTCCCAATCAACAATTGACTGTCACTGGTGCACTGCGCAGTCGTGCACTGTACTGTGTACTGAGGATTAGGCGGGTGCGGGGTGTCTGGTAGTTAGTAAAAGTAGTCCATTGTCTGTTGTCGTCATTCGAGTGAAGATCAATTATTGGACGGCGGCGATGTCTATGTCTGGGGCTCCAGTGAAGGGTCGTAATGGCCGCAGCGAGTTTGCATCTTGTTCAGTAAGTTCAAAGTTTAGTTATCAAGAAAGTAAAGTCTTCATTTGTTTTCTTCGTTTTATCATGTCACATGAACATAATGTGTAATGTACAGTACAATAATGTGCAATCTGCAATGTATATCAGCTTACACGGGAAACGGACGTTTGTGGTTTGACGTTTAGCGTTTATAGCCCTTACACCCTTATATTTAGACACGTTTCATATTTTCATGTAGTCAGTTGTCAGTAGTAGCGTAGGTCATCATATATCATGTATGTATTTGCCATTTGCAGAATTGTGTCCCTTCCGTCCCTTCGTTGCATCTCCAGCTTGCTTACTGTTCCATTTTCCCTTTAACATCCTTTTATTTATTTCGTTAAAATACACTCAACACTATTTTGGGTGTTGGGATGGGATGGGGTTTAGTTAAAAGAAGCACAATTTTTGTATACGTTCTTTTTAACTGGCAACATACAACATATCTGTATTTGTCTTAATTTTTAGGAAGAAGACCCATCTCGAAAGTTTGAAGTAAAAATAAAAACGTTGGGGGAAACTTTGGATTTTGAGGAGCAGCTCCGAACAGCAGAAATACAACTACAAGAACCTGAATTAACTCAACAGGAATTACGACACATTGAAGAATTGAACAGCCACAGCACTCTGTTTAATTCTAACCTCCGAGTCAATGCAGCATTTTCTGAAATGGGCAAGAAGAAAAATTTTGGACGCAAATCTGATTTGTCATTTGACATGTCGGAAACTGACGAAGACGAGAAACAATGGCTGAACCAATACAAACCAAACCCAAGAAGCCAAGGAATAAAGGTGCCTAATGATGAAAAGCTAGTGAAAAATGCAGTTCTTTCCAGCATTGATAATCAACAAGTTGGCAGTGCTATTTGTGAAGAAACTTTAAATCCCACTGAATTGAAGACAATAATTTCGACTACCCCTTTAAGAAGAGCTCCAAGGGGTAGAGGAAGAGGCTGTATTCCTAACTCAGGTGGACGCGGCGTAGAAACTAACAGGATAGGTTCAGGTATGATATCGTAATCAAGCGTGTTTTTGGTATTTTACTTCAAGTAAATATTTAAGTACAAACGAATTAACTTGTGTAATAAAATTAGTAGGACAACCTGGTATGTATTCCAAGAACGACGAAATTGCATCAGCTTCTCCTCACATAAGTGACATAAGCTCAACATCAAGCCTTGGGAGAGGGAGAGGACTTAGTTCACTTAGCGGCAGTGGTATGATGACAGTCATTACATTTTATTTTGTCGAATTTCGAATGTTCATTGATTAAAGTTTGATACAAGTATTATTCTAAACCAAATGTTATTTGTATGTATGATAACAAAGATGGGGGTGTCTTTGACGGCAAAAGTAGTGGGAGAATTGAAAGTAACGATAGCTGTATTGTGCAAAATGAAAGATCCTTCGAAAAAAGTGAAAATGAACAAGGCAGCAGTACCAGACGCACAGTTCTCGGAAATCTTTTGCGGTTAAAACACAAAAAAGTTCTCGCATCCAACACACAAACCAAATCCAAAGAATTAGATTCAGACGACTCAGACTCTGGCGATGACTCTAGATCAGAAAGAAGCAAAAAAAGTACAACATCAACATCCAGCACCAGCACCTCCCAGTCGTCAGTAAAGGTTATTGTTCAAAAGCCGCAAGCTACGGTAGCTTATGGATGTATTTCTGTTTCTGACACGCCTAACCGAGGAATTCTTGTGCGTGGACCTCTGTTGATGAAACCCCTAGAAGACATACAGCAATTTGAACATTATGTGCTGTTAAAGCGAGTATGTTTGTTATTCATTTGAATTGGGAATTGTTGGTCCATTTAAAAGGTGGTCTTGTTTTTACTATTTGTTTTTTATCCTTTCATTTTGTGTTAGGGAATCGAAAATTCTGGACTGTACGAATTGAACTATTTACAGAAAGCTGTAGCACCTCATATCTTGCGAGGCGATGGTTTGTAATTATATAATTAAAATTTTAAGATTGTTTTGTTTATATGTAAGTTATTTTATTTTATCCCTAATATGTATGAATAGACTGCTTCATACTAGGAGCTTCCAAAAGTGGCAAGAGACTGTCATACCTTATGCCTATTATTGGTACTCTTATGAAAGACAATCTGAAACACCAAACACCAAGCGATAGCAAAAGCAAGGTAATCCAATTATTTCACAGATTTTAGTATCCCAAACAATTTAAATTAATAACTCAGCCTTGTAGTTAATTCAATCTAACGCTAATAATTAGGAAGTAGACTCACAGTTAGGACCGTTACTCCTTATAATATGCAACGACTACAAATCCGGTGTGAAGACTAGCGGACATATAGAAAACCTTCTAAATTCTACCAACAGACGAAACTTGATACACGCTCATATCTGTGATAATTATTATGAAACCCGAAAAAAACTTGAGTCTGGAGTTGATATTATGATAACTACTATTTCGTTTGCGTATAACATGCTGCAAAAATGCACCATGTTTTTAAACTTTGACAGGTTAGTAATTTTCGAGTAATTCTTAAATATTTGTTTCAATTTAATTGATGATGAACAACCAACAGTGCATGTAATTGTAATCCAACTAATTCTAAATAACTTAATTACAATTACCAAGTCTTCAGTTGTTCTTTGCCAACTCTCCCATCCCCATTATTCGAAATGTTTTACTGCGTAAAATTTAAGTTCTCTGCTTATCTTACAGTTATTAATATTAGTGATTCATAAATTACAACGTTATTAAGATGCTATACTCTGCGGTTTGCTTTTAAAATTGAATTATCTCATCAGAAAACTCTAAAACGGCAAGCAGCAACTAATTGTATTTCTATGCAAAATATTACAATGTTATCCACTGAAACATTTTTTTTTCTTTTCTAAAACCATAGGCTTCGCTATTGCGTATTTGACGATGTGGAAATTCTGTTGCGCCGTACCCCACAAGAATTTGAAGCGGTTCGAAATTCCATTGATGACTTTGTTAAAAGGTCTCCTGAACGACAGCCATACCAACGAATATTTTGTGGACATGAATGGTCACCTGAAATGGAAGAGCTATACTTAAATTTAAAGGGGGTTCCTGACTCTTCAGACGATGCTTTACCCGTCTTACATATTCAGTCTAAAGTTCAAGCTGTACATTACTCTAAGTTGAAGTGGAAGATGCATCATGTCGCTGAAGAGGATAAATTTTCAAAGCTTGTCGGTGTGTTTCATCGTAATATAGTTCGTGTTTCAAATAAATCCTTATTCTAAGATTTTGATATTATTATTTCAGGGCTGTTAAGGTCAAGTGTGGATTTACTTCAGCATAAAAAGATATTCATTCTTTGTAATACTACTGATGAAGCAATCAATCTCCATAAGCAGTTAGAAAATGAGAAGATTCACGCATGCTTGGCTGAAACTGAAACAATGTCTACTGATGATATTAAATGTGAGAAAAGAAAAAACATGTTTGATCCAAGCGTTTTTATTTTCCTGATTTAAGAGCTAAGCATAAAATGAATAAGTGTAATTCCATAACCGTCTAGCAATTCTTCGTGAATGGGAGGACTCGCCTCATAATCAACGCATTATGGTTCTACAGGATCTAATGATAAAGGGGCTGAATATTCATGATGTGACCTGCTTGATACATTACAATGTACCCGAGAAGCAGAAGATTGTTCCAGCAAGATTTTCATGCATGTGGGGTTATTTCCGCGATATTTCTCAAGAAAAGCTAAACCCGGCTTTGCAATATCAGCGATCTGTAATTGACACTTTCATATTTACTAATAAGATTATATATATCAATTTTCTAACGATGTCATAAAGAGTCACTTTTAATCTAATATAGCAATTGGAATCTCATTTTTTGTTAACTGGAAATGAAAGTGGACTAGACAAGTTAAAAAAAGTCTGCAACAAGCTGGGATACACCATGCCTGCCAAATTGAACGCCATAGCCGAAGCGGTAAACCCGTAAACCTACTTTGTCTGACTAATTTTTTATCCTTTACTATTAATTAATTATCTAAACTCATGTTTAAAAATGTCTGTTTTCGGAAGCTGTACGAGAAAAAGCTTGAAAAAAGAAGTGTTTGTCCCGGGTTCCAACTATACGGAAAATGTATGGAGGCCAATTCCAAAGGCTGTGATCTTCGGCATCACTTCTTGCTCACAGAGTTGGAAAAGGAACCAGTCGTTCCTCGTAATGGAGAGGTATTGAACACTAGAAACTAAGTATTTTCATTAATTTCATCTGATTAGAAAACTACAATGAAACTTAAACTATGTGTTATTAGATTGAGGTGAGAATTACCAGTTGTGATAATCCTAGTTCATATATAGGCCAGATTCTCAGAATCTTTGAGGTGAAAGACAACAGGAAAAAATTGAAAGATTCCTTTGTTAGTGTATTTCTTGAAAGAACCAAGAAATTGAATCTTTTCTACGAAGACGACGAAAATCGGTAAGTCTTACTCGTCTTACTCCATTTGTATTGCACCATTTGTATCTAGAAGCTGTTTATGTGCATGTTAAAATACAATTATGATGTATTTATATGTATATATAATAGAGTTCCTCCTGAGCCTTTTGAAAAGGGAGCATTGTGTGCTGTTGAACTTGAAAATGGATTCACTAGAGCTAAAATAGAGAATGTGATGAC
>JAQGAA010001209.1:0-16745 GCA_034696425.1 Isotoma viridis | reverse complement strand
CAATTATAGAACAATTTCAGAATATGCAAATTTTAAAATCAATTGACTTTTATTTAGATACCAGTTGCATTCTTGGCGAAGGAATGTTTGGTAAGGTTTACAAAGGAGTTTTGCTGTTTGAGAATGAAAAGTTTATAATTGCTGCAAAAGTAGCAAAAGACATTCAGAATCCAGATGCTGTTGAAATGATCTTACAAGAAGTTAAAATTCAGATTCATGTAGGAGTACATGAAAATATAGTCAAATTCTTTGGAGTTACTTCTGACGCCTCTTTAAAAGGTATCGTTGTGTAGTTAAAAATTAAACAATTCTACCGAAAACCAATCCTTAATCTGATTAATATTTTTAATACATTTTAATAATACAAACACTCAAAAAAAATTTCACGATCGGGGTGTATTGCATTTAAAATTATTCTTATTTGTTTTCTATAAAAATTCATAGATCATATCGCACTCATAACAGAATTTTGTAGTCTGGGATGCTTAGACAACTTTTTGATAAATACAGCAAATACTTTCCTGGATAATGATACAACTGGAAAAGCTGGAGAAGCCGATAGACAAATGTTCGTTTATGAAATTTGTTGGCTTTGCTTAATTGTAATTTGAATTAGAAATAGCTAATCATATGATTCCAATTTAAATCATCCAGGCTGTACACTACTATAAATATTCTTAAAAGATTTGCCACTTATATTGCAAGAGGAATGGAACATTTAGTATCAGAGCGGGTACGTTTTTCAAGTGTTATTGTTTACTAGATTTGATACAGATATGAAGCAATTCAAAAGCAACTATTTCTGATAGATAATTCATGGAGACTTGGCTGCTCGTAATGTTCTAGTTAATGGAGATTTTATAGCAAAAATAACTGACTTTGGGATGTCTCGACGTTTATACGCTTATCAGATGTACTCAAAATCTCAGAATGAAAAAGTTTGGGGATTATTATCCTTAAGAAATTTACATTTGAAATAATTTCCAAAAACTTAAATATTTTTTCAAAATTAAAATAGTGTCTTCTACCCTGGAGATGGATGAGTATTGAAGCTCTTGAAGATCTTAGTTTATCAGAGAAATCTGATGTATGGTCGTATGGAGTAACTTTATGGGAAATCTTTACACTTGGAGACTTTCCATTCAATGATGTCGATTGGTCTCAAGATGTTCTCAAGCAAATTCGACAAGGGTTAATGAAGCTAGAGAAACCGCTTTTGGCAAGTGATGAAATGTTAGATCAAAATGGGGTTTTAAGGATTTAAAATTAAATGTTAAAAGCAGCTGAATCGTTAACTAAATGTTTGATTTTTGTACATTTACTTTAGATACGATATAATGACAGAATGTTGGGCCATTGACACAAGTGATAGACCGACTTTTAACCAGATTCGAATCAAGTTGGAGAATATTTTGAAAACAAATGAAACAATTCTTACTTAAGTAAATTTCC
Source organism: Isotoma viridis (assembly GCA_034696425.1). Classification (NCBI taxonomy): domain Eukaryota; kingdom Metazoa; phylum Arthropoda; class Collembola; order Entomobryomorpha; family Isotomidae; genus Isotoma; species Isotoma viridis. The sequence goes on along the minus strand of JAQGAA010001209.1, from coordinate 15,293 downwards.
CGTTGACTTTATTCATATTACTAGCAAAAAATATAAAAAGTTTTAAGGTTTAATAATAAATTAGTTTTGGTATTTATAATCTATAATTGTACATTTATTTAACTCAAATTAATAACAATTCCTAACACAAATATAGCTTACGGGTTTTTTGTTATTTTTAGAGAATATTATTGCAACCACAACTTTTTTTAATTTCCTCAAGGGCAAAAAACATACAATAGCCCACCGCCCACCTCCTAAAAATACCTCTTCTTCTTGGCAATGACAATTCATTAATCCTCTTGAAGTTGGAAAGTCAATTAAACTTAACTTATTTATCAAATGTTACAAAATTAATTGGGATTTATTGAAGAACGCTTGAAGTTTATAGAGTTTTTAATCAAATACTTCAAAAAATGGTTTCGCCAACAAGATTTCTGTGTTTTAAGTCAATTCCTGCAATACGATGTTTGAAATTGATTCTCATGGTCAAAGCGGTATTAATCATTTTATTAAACTGTATTACATCTAAAATAACAATCTTGCTAAAGCTTTAACTGATTTTAATTTAGTTTATATTTGGGCTTGGTTATTTTCGAGCAGTAATGTTCACACTGCCATACATCTCATTAAGATCGCAGCTGTATAAGGGCTTTCATTATGGTAAACCTAACTTTTGGCTCATTTGTCCATTTAAATTTTTAATTAAATAATTAACCAATTTTAATTTTAACTATGATTATTATGAAGTAAACTTCATCAGTTTATTAACATTTTATCTTTAGAGTTGCTGGCAGCAATATATTTTATCTACGGGACGATCTTTGAATTCACAACAATATCTCTATTATGGAAAGGAATTTCTTTGGTAATTAATAATTAAAAGCCAAGTGTATCTTGAAATTTTTATTGAAATTTTAGCATTCATTGTTCTTTGAATTTGCAGCATTCCAAAAAATTCCTACGATGGTTTGTAATAATTCAGTCATGGTGCATGATTCCGAGTGTAGCTATAATGATTCTTGTAAACGTATATCCTCTTTTACCAACACCGGGTTATTATACTTTTTGGGGATTTATGAAAATATCCATGTTTTTAATATACATTTTCTTCTACATTTACACCATCTTAGTTGTTCATGAATATTATAAAAAGTTAGAATCTCCGATAATGACACGTTTACTTGATTATTTCGATTGCTTGAAATGTCTTGAAACTACTACTGCTGTGAATGAATCAGGAAAGGCCAGGCTGAAGGATTTAGAAAAAAATGCTAAAATAGTTAGTTGTTGCAAGCAGCTCAAAAAACTTTTTCTAAGTCCTTTGGATATCACTATAGGTAAAACATTACCCTGTTAATTTTCGATGAATAATACTTGAATATAATTTACCTTATTTTCCGTTTTAGACTGCCTTTGGGGTGTGTGTGTGGAAGTATTCAGTGGCAATTTTCGGAAAAAGTTAAAATAAAAAATATGCATGTTTTGCAGGCTCTTTCAATTTGTGTATCTATCCACACAAAAAAAATTGCTGAAATCTTTACGTAAATTTTTTTATAGTCAATTTGTTTGAATGCTTATTCTGCCAAAGTTCATTCTAATTGAGAAAATAGAAAAGATACTCTTATTTTGATACGATACAGATAAATCTATTAGATGACGTAAAATTCTGAGTATGTGAAAATGTATTTAGTAGGGATTCATTTATTCAAACCTATGCCATGATTTGCTACAGAATAAAATTTACAAGTTCCTTAATCCCCCGGGGGCTCTTAAACGGAAAACAAAGTTGTATGAATTTACATAAAAAATTAATAACTGCCTTATTATTCAGATCCTAGTAGTGTTCTCGGTGAAGGAGAGTTCGGAACAGTGTTTAAAGGAACTTTACTAATTGATAAAACAAAGCTAAAAATCGCTGCAAAAGTTGCTAAAAAAATTGAAGCATTTGAAGTAGTTGGGATGATCCTGCAAGAAATAAAAATCATAATTCATGTCGGTAATCATGATAATATTGTTAAATGTTATGGAATCACTTCAGACGCTGCGGTGAAAGGTACAACATGTATTATTATTTAAATAATTTTAAATAAATTTCATCATTTAGGAGAATTCAGTTCTGTATTTATTTCAAATAGATCACATTGCAATTATCAGTGAATTCTGTGCAGAAGGAAATTTATACAGTTTTTTAAGGGAACATCGAGCATCGTTTATTCGTGAATTTGATAAAAAGATAATTGCTCAAATAAAACCGAATCATTTGAATGCTAGTGGGATTCAAAATAAGGGTGAGAATAATAATAACTAAACTAGTTTTGCCTAATTATTGATTAAGCTTAATTTATCGGGTATTAATTCTAATTATTATTCATTGGTTTATGTTTAATTGGATTAAAGTTGATGTATACGTAAGTCTTGAGGATGTCGAATGCGGAAACGGAAGTGATTCAGGGTCAGACCTTGTACGAATTTCGGTTGAAATTGCCTGAGGCATGGCACACTTAACTGCGAAAAAGGTTTGTGTTGATTTCTTAGTTATAATTTTAATTACAATTATTAATAATTAATTCTTTAGAACAAGAATCGAGAGATACCTATAACAGATTAGTATAATTATATTAAACTTCTTGCACTGTTTACGGAGACTAGGTTATACATGGAGATTTGGCAGCCCGAAATGTTTTACTGACAAATCAGCTCACAGCAAAAATATCAGACTTTGGATTGTCTAGGCGTTTGTATAATTATCAGATGTACTGTTCCTTAGGAAAAGATGTAAGGCTGAAGTAGATTTGAATTAAATAGATAATAGAATCCGGAATAGAAATTGGGAATAGAAATAGAAATTGTTTTATGTAGCAAATTGTAATTACAGATGCTTCTACCCTGGAGGTGGATGTCAATAGAGGCAATTGAAGATCTAAAATTCTCTGAGAAATCAGACGTCTGGGCATTTGGGGTAACTTTATGGGAAATATTTTCACTTGGTAAATGTCCTTACCGTAATTTGCAATGGTCATCAAATGTTGCTTTACTACTTCGGAGTGGAACTCGACTTCATAAGCCAAAGTACTCAAGTGATTCACTGTAAGAAGAATATGATTATATATGACTAATTTTAAAAACCCTTTCTGATTTTAATATCATCTTGGTACGATGAAGTCAATTGCTTTAAGATACAAACAAAGAATTTTTGTTTTTTTTTCAGCTACCTATTAATGCAAAACTGTTGGAGACTTGGCTCTGAAGAAAGGCCAAATTTTTCTCAATTAAAATTAACTCTGGAAGATATGTATTCCCAAGGCATAAGCAGTGTTGGTCCGTAATCTAAGAAGGGATTGTAATTGTAATTATTAAATTACATTTACTCTTGTCATGCATTTAAAAACTTTGACATTTCTTTTCAATAAAATATGTTAATTGCAAAATAATTCATCAAAAACTAAACCATGTAATGACAAATTTCTTCAATACTTTTTGCTTGTACACTTTGTATAATTACTTTTTGAAAGATAAATTTCAATAGATAAACATTGAAACAAGGATGAAGAAATGAGTAAAGGATATTTGCCTCAGTAGTTAAAAATATTTCATGATTTCTCATTTTAGTGAAACTATCGGGAGCCTTTTTATAATTAATACAAGTTTTTTTTACTTATTTCAATAAATTCAATATTACTGTCAAATCAATATTTTTATAGTACTAGTGCAGTTAAAGTTGTTAACTTTAGATTAGACGATCAAACATCTAGATTCTCAGAACAAGGCAGGAGCAAGCTCAATTCTTAAATATGGCCACATCATAATATAACATTAAAACTGACAGTTATCCATGTATGGTGCTATGCCAGAAACAATTTAGTTATCACTTTAAACCTAAATGCTATTACTAAACACTAACGAATACTACGTGTAAAGATTGCATGTACTTCAAAATCTGTGGTTTTCCTGTTGATATCGGAAACTCCAAAACCGGATGTTCTTCGACCAAAGCATTGAAAGTAAAAAAATGAAGGTTGCGTCAGTAATCATTATTAGTACATTTTAAGTCATTCACCCGAGGTTAAAACAAGTCTTTTGTTATAATAAACACATTACTCAAGTTGTAATAAATTATTATTTAAAAATTTAATTAAAACTTATGAACTGAGTCATTTACAAAATGAAAATTTTAGTGACAAATTGTAATCGATTGTAAAACAATGTTTTCTTTTCGAAAATTATTTGATTTTGGTTCATACATACCAGGAATTAAAGTTTTGAAGTTGATCCTTATCTTTCAGCTGGTAAGAATAACAACTTATACAGCAATTTAATATTTCACAATGTAATTTGACAATGTTAAAAAATTGTTGTTTTTTAAGCTCATTTTAATAACCTGCACAATAAAAGTTGTTAACTTTATCATAGGATTCCCAAAATATTACCCAGGTAAATCGTTTAAATCTACAGATTTTAAAAATTACCTCAGAATATTTTATTTCGAATAAAGAAAATTTTACATAAAATGTCTTTCTTCCATTTTTGTAAAGAAATCCTATGGAGTGTGCTATCGTTATCCTTTATTCTTTACGATTTTGTTCCTGTGTTTATTTTATGGAAATGCATCAAAAAGGTATTATCATTATGGAAAAATTTCAAAAGTAAGCATTTTTAAATTTAAATTTTTTTAAAAATGTACTTGCTTTTATTTACACAGGTTTCAAAAAGATATTTAAAATGGTTTGTGATATTCAGAATCTTTTTATTCCCTGTTGTATGTGGAATATACTGGGTTATCAATATGTATGGAGTTAACGAAACAAGAAAAGACAACTGGAATCCATTTTTTCGTTTTCTATACTCCTTAGGACCTTCAATAATTAGAATATACTCTGTGTGTGTTGTTTACACTTATTATAAAAAGCTAGAATCTCCTATAATGACCCATTTGCATGAGTATTGTCATTCTATTAAAGAACATCAGTCCGAATCTGAAAGTTATGTAGGGCAACCAATAATTGCGATTCGTTCAAACTCCAATGTCAACGATATTGGGAATAATGAAAACATTGATGATACTACTACTACTGATACGTCTGAAACGGTTGAAAAAGTGAATGTAGAAAAATTTGAAAAATATATTTTATCTCCATTGGATGTAATAGTTGGTAATTAAAATTTTGAAAATTATTTTGTATTTTTTTGAGAATGATTGTTTATGTTGAGACCAGAGAAGAAAGTTTTCACTATAAATGCTTTGTTTTTAAATGAATTTTGGCTAAGATGTTGGAAGCTTTTTGGGGGAAGGAGAATATGGAAAAGTTTACAAGGGGATTTTCCATATAAACAATACAAAGACAAAAATAGCAGCTAAGATTGCAAAAAACCAAAGTACAGAAAATGTTGAGATGGTTTTACAAGAAATAAAAATTCTTATTTATATTGGAGATCATGATAACATTGTGAAATTTTATGGAGCTACTACAACAGACTCTTCTTTAAAAAGTGATATTTTTTACTAAAATTCAAAAACTAAATTTCAGAAAATCTAATTGTAATTTGAAAATTACAGAGCAATTAGTACTAGTAGTGGAATTTTGCAATAATGGATGTCTGGAGGATTTCTTGATAGGGAAACGACATACTTTTGTCGATTATGTTGAAGACAGCTCGATGGAACTGGGTTCAAAGAAACCTTTGTAAGTATATAAAGTGTTTGTCATATTATTAGTAACATTTTAATAAAGTCAAATTGTTTAATTTTTGATATTTTATAAATTTTAAACAGAGTATACGTTAACCTAGAGAATTTTGGAACTCATTCAACAATTGATTTAATACGATTTGCCTCTGACATTGCTAGAGGAATGGAACATTTGTCATCTAAGCGGGTACACTTTTAAAATGAATACTAAATAGCTTTCCTTATATAGTAAATGTCCCCAGAACTTTGTTAACTATTAAATTCATGCGTGTAATTTTAGGTTATGCATGGAGACCTAGCAAGCCGCAATGTCCTTGTTACAAGTGATCTAAGAGCAAAACTAACAGATTTTGGAATGTCCCAGAGATTACAAAATTACAAACTTTATTCAAAAATTCAGCATTTAAGCGTAATCTATCAATTATTCGAGAGTCAAAGTCTTATCATTGAGTTTTTAAATCAATTCATTCAAATTAGGAAAGTAATAGGTTATTATATTTATGAATTCTCAAACAGTGCAATCTTCCTTGGAGATGGATGAGTATCGAAGCAATTGAAGATTTAAACTTATCCGAAAAGTCCGAAGTATGGTCATATGGAGTTACCTTATGGGAAATTTTCACCCTTGGAGAATTTCCTTTCAAAGGTTTGGAATGGTCTCCATGCATAACAAAACGAATTCGGGAAGGATCAATGCAGTTAGAAAAACCACGTCATGCGGATCCCAAAATGTAAGGAATTTATCAAAATATGTTGTGTTTCAATTTCAATCGTTTACAGCCTTAAAAATTACTATTTTATAAATTGCAGATGGAATGCAATGAAGCAATGCTGGAACATCGACCCAAAGTCTAGACCAACTTTTGCAAATCTGAAAGTTACATTCGAAAATATTTTAAAACAAAGTATCAGTATTGAAAGCGAAATCATTGTTGTTGAAAATTGTTTGCCGATAACCTGAAGACTGCTTTTGTAGCTTAAAGCTAATTTTGAGGAAGTAATTTCTGGCTGCTTTTTTGTATTTTTCATTAATCCTGCCATTATGTGAAGTTTTACGTTAGCTTCTCGTAATGTGAACGTGTATACTGAAAGTAAACCACTAACACTTACTAATTACTAATAATAACACTTACCACATATATTTTGCTATTAAACCACTTTATTAAAATTAAAGTTTTATAAACATTGTCATTTGTTTATTAAAGAAAAACCCTAATCTTATGACTAACTTAAACTTAAATAAATCAGTCAGCATCAGCATCAGCATATTACGACTCACACAAGGAAATCAATTATGATTCATAATGAATAAATATTCCCGAACCTTTGCCTTTGCACAAACCAAAAAGATAACCAATAATTATGTTTTTTTCCTTCCCAATCTCCCAGAAATTTTAAACTATTTGGTAGTTATTAGAAAGCTTGATTAACTCGATTAGATAATAGTAAAATTTAGTTCCTCCCGGAATTTGCTGATTTTACGCATCCATACCTATATTTAACTGATTGTGAATTACTTCGAACTATACTAGATCGCTTCGTCCCGAAGTTTTCACAGATACTTGATAATCTAAATTGAAGGAAAAAAGTTTAAAAGAAAAATGACAAACTTACGAAGATTCTTTGATTTTGGATTCCACATACCTGGAAAGAAAGTCCTGAGGCTGATGCTTTGGCTTCAAGTGGTAGGCTGACTAAAAGCTAACATTTCATTTCATCAATCATTAATTGAATGTAACAAGTTACTAAAAAAATATTTCAGCTTCTTCTCTTAGTGAGCATTTCTAAATTTTTTGATATGGTGATTTTACAAGCTAAAGTTAAAACAAGTATGAACGAAGGTAACTTTTGTTTAGCTTTGGTTAAAATCTAGTTTAATCAGTTAGTTATCTGGGATGTTTATAGAAAGGATTTTTAATTTTTTTTTAGAAATAATAACTGACATTGGTGGAATTTTGATAATGCTATACGATGCCATCTCAATATACTTTTTGTGGAAAGGAATAAAACTGGTAAATTACTGTGAAACTCGAATTAGAACCCCCCATGCGGAGTTAATAATTAATTGTATAAACTGCTCTCAAAACAACTTTAAGGCACGTTTTGCACAGGGATAGTTAGACTTCTAGCATCAAAGCGTATTATATGCATAGAGAGTTATTTGCATTGCAGGGGTTCTAAATAGAGATTTACGGTATAAAATTTTTCACCATTTAAGTTAAATTTTGAAGCATTTTTATTTAAATTGCAATTTAAGGTTTCAAAAAGGTACTTAAAAGCATTCGTGATCTTCCGAGTTATTCTTCTTCCACCACTTATCCTCACATTCTTGCTGTATAAGATATACGGAAGTAAATATAGAACCAATGATGTTCAACAGCATCTGGTGCATTTATTTTTAAATGGGCTAACCGTACTTGTGAGGATCTACACGATAATTGTAGTTTACGAATATCAAAAGAAATTGGAATCTCCGATACTTATGTATCTTCGGGAACATTCTAATCTACTGAAAAATTTCGAAATTTCTTATCACGTTTATTCATCACATCCACTTTTGAATTATAAGTCTGAAGCAGATCTTCCTCAACCAGATGAGAATTTTGTAATTGGAGTGAATCAACTGGAGCTTGAAAAACATATTTTGAGTCCTTTGGATGTGATTATTGGTAAAAAATATTACTGTATCAAATTTAAGATAGAACGCAATTACAATCACAGTTGTACGTGGATTTAATGAAACGTATAGACACCAATTCCGTTTTGGGAGAGGGACAGCTCGGAACAGTGTATAAGGGAATAATACATAAAAACAAGGATAAGATAACAATCGCAGCAAAAGTGGCAAAAGATGTGTTAACTTCGGAAAGAGAAATGTTGCTAAAAGAATTACAAATTCTTGTCCATGTTGGAGAGCATGATAATATCATTAAATTTCATGGAATAACTTCAGATGCTTCTTTACAAGGTAGAAATCGAATAAAAGTGAAATTGTCCAGATATGTTGAAAGAGAGTTTGATGGAACTCTAAATAATTTTAAAAATTCCTGTTGGATTTAAAGTTTTGAAGCCTAAAGCTATAGTTAAAATCGAATTAGATCCCCCTAGAGGATTAATTGTTAAGACAGTCGAAAATTTGGGACAGATGTCTTAATGAGGGATTTTAAGGGGAATGAGTTAATTATATAAATCATTCGGTTTACACCCTTGCGAAGAATTTTATCAGATCTAAGCGAATCTAATTCTTCGTATACACATTTTTTTGCAAGAGCTTAAAGAATTAACATGACTCACTCGTCACTCAATATTAACAATTTTTTAGAACATGCGGCACTCATTACAGAATACTGCAGTTTTGGGTGCTTGGAAGACTTTTTAAAAGAACATCGACACACATTTATTGAATATTCAAAGGACAGCGGAATAAAAGACAATTCGTCAGAAAATAATTTGTTAGTTGTTAATTAAAATTAAAATTATTATTTTAATTACAATAACTAAATCATGTATGAGAAATGTGAATTAATTTAATAATTACAACACTTAATAATTGATCTCTGAATAGCGTCTATGTAAACCTTGAAAAACATGGCACTCATTCAATCACTGACTTGATCCGATTTACAGTCGATATAGCTAATGGAATGGAACATTTAGCATCCAAAGGGGTAATTTTGTTAATTAATGTAATTTTTTCCTTAATGTACTTTTAAGGTTAGAAAGAAAATAAATTCAAATAAAACTATTACCTACAATTTACCATAAACACAAAGGTTGTACATGGGGACTTGAGTTGCCGAAATGTTCTAATAACAAAGGATTTGAAAGCAAAGCTAAGTGACTTTGGGATGTCCAGGAAATTATATGCATACCAAGTTTATTCTACAATCCCTCAGCAAAAAGTATGAAATAGATTGTTTAAAAAACACTGCAAGCTTTATGAACTTATGGTAAAATACAAATTTGACCTTATACCCGATAATAATAGGGTAATTTGCCCTGGCGATGGATGAGCATTGAAGCAATTGAGGATCTGAACTTATCTGAAAAATCTGATGTGTGGTCATATGGGGTCACGCTATGGGAACTTTATACCCTTGGAAAATTTCCATTCGAAGGAATAGAATGGTCACCAAGGATTTCAAATCAACTTCGTGAAGGATTAATTAAACTTGAGAAGCCTCGCTATGCAACAGATAGCATGTAACTAATTTTAAATTTGAAAATTACAAAAACATACGCATAAAATTATAAATTTAAATGTAAGAATAATTTTAAAATTTTGCGTCTTGAATAATTTTGTGTTTTGGATGATTTCAGTTATACGTTAATGAACGAGTGTTGGAAAATTGATCTAAAAGAACGGCCAACCTTTTCTGAGCTTAAAAGTAAAACAATTAAAATTTTGGAAGAGTACACATTAGTTTTTCAAAATTAGCATTTTTATAGTTTTAATAAATGTCAACTTTGCTGCTACACACTTTGTCTGTCACGGATAAAAATTACTTTGTTTAACTAAAAGATATAGAATTGTTGTCTCTTTCTCAAATTTGTAAAGTGTTGACCACTAAAAAAAGAAATGGCTACTGATATTCAAGAGAGTAAATTAAAAGTCTTTAAAACTCTGTAATTAGTAGTTTCCACAAAATTTTAAAAGACTACTTTACAATTTTTTTCTTTAGTAAAGTATAATTAATACTTTACTTAACGTTTTTCTATTATTCCTATTAACAATTTGAGAAGCATTGTTTTGTTACTGAGCTTTTACATAAGTTTATAATAAAATACATGATAATAAATACATCGTTTGTTACACTGCTACTACTTCGAATATGCTACTGCGCTTTAGTCATATAACTGTAATCTTAACTAAAATTCCACGTGCAATCTACACAGCGTTCGACTCGAGCGTTGACACATTTATCTTAAAGATTCGATGCAATTAAGAAGGCTATTGAAATAAAATGAAAATAAATGACACAAGTAATACATAAAACTTATTTAATTTAATAAAATTTAATTTAATTTTAAATAAATTTTTAAAAAAACTAAATCTGAATAGGAAATGGTTCACTCTTCACTGTGGTTTTTTAGCTCATCACGTCCCCAATGGGAATTCTTATTCAAATGCGTCAAAAAAGATTACCTATTTTTATAAAATTACTACCAATTTTTTTTCGACTGAACTCACAGGACAAACTTAAGAAGCTGGATCATCAAAATTTAATATTTATGATTTTTCTATATTCTAAAATTATGACGTTTTCGTAAATGAAAATCAAATAACTGCTTAAAGCGTGTAATCTTTGCCATAATTTAATGAATTAGTATGATCATCATTCATTACAATGAATAATTTGTAGTAAAATACTAGAGTTTACAAAATCGCTTCCTAATATAAATTATTAATCATTTGCATCAGAAGCATTGCTTTGTTATTGCTTATAGATCAGTTTATAATACATGATAATAAATACATCATTTTTTACGCTGCTACTACTTAATTTGAATATGTTACTGCGCTTAAGATGTAACTAATCTTCACCATCCACATGTACAATCTGCACAGCGTTCCCGAGCGTTAGTACATTTTTCTTGAAGATGATCTCCACGTAGACCTGTGAAAATAAATTAAATTCAATATCAAAATAAAGTACAATTGACACAATAACTTACTATTTTTTAGTAATATTTGTCTTCTACTTCTACTGCAGAAATAAAAAACTTACGATAAACATGAGGTTTCACTTGTTCCGCTTGAATTACTTTAGTTCTAAAAATTTCTTCGGATTCTTTGGCTACTTTAAGAAGTTCAGTGATTTTTACCGGGTCGCTTTCATTCTTGTGTTTAGAAAATTCTTCTCTTATTTTATTTCTGCATGCTGTAAAAAAAATACAATAATCAATTCAAATCAAATCAAGTCATATCTCCATATTAAGAATGCCAGGCCCAAAAGTGAACAAGGATTCGGGAAAAATGTTAAAAATTAACCAGAATACCAAATAGCAATTAATTCCAAATACAATTAATTTGCAAGGTCTTACAAGTTATATTTACAACAAAAGATGAAAAATGTGCCAAAATATTTTGATTATTTTGGAAAAAAAACTACAATATCACTATATCAAACTATCCTTGGTTTCCAAATTCATCCAATCTCTAATAAATAAGTCTCAGACCACAGAGACAAAAAGTTTTTTTTTTTTGACGCTGCTAAGAAAACGTACCATTTAACGCTGCTATATCTCCAGAAAACGCTTTATCCTTAGATCGATGGAGTTGTTTAAAAATTGATAGAACCTGAAAAAATATCAAAAAAAGTCTAGATCAATGAAGGTATATAAATCTTCAAGCGAATTACAAATTACTAAACCTTGGCATACCTGTAATCTAGTTTGAGAAGCCATGGTCAATTCAATTAATTGACCAACTGCAACACTGACCTTTGACCTTGTAAAGTTTCCTTTTCGAATATTTTCAAATTTTAATACTCCAGTTTAAAACTTTATGAAATATAAATCAAAATTCTGTCGGTGTTTTCATGAAAAATTTAAGCAGAACTTTCCCACTTGAAACAATTTTGGTTTTTAGTCAAAGGGAAAGATGACACTTTGGTGTTAAAAGGAAAACAACGCACAGTCAATGTAAGAATTTGCAGAACGTAACCTTCTGAAGGTTCTTAATTTTCGAAGGTTTTAGAATTCGAATTCCTTCCTGAGTGACATTGACATCTGACATGTGTCAAAAGTCAAAAGTCATAAAAACGAATTGCCATGCATATAATATAGAATGAAAATCTAGATTACTTTCAACGAATCCCGTATTCTTTCTAATTTATGAAACATTATAGGTCTGAAGAGCTTTGAAATGCGAATATTACGGTTGATGGTGTTTTTCAAAATAGAATAAAATTTCGAAATTTAAAGAAATTAAAGGCAACATAAGGTTTAAAAAGTTTGGATTTATATAATCGAGTGTTATCTTTAACATGAGTATTTTTCATACATTTTTTTAACAAGATGTAAAAGTGAGAGATGAAATTGATCCTATAATAAATGAAGTTATATAAGTAATGTTACTTTGTTACTCGTTGACCTTTTTAGTTTAGTAAATCAAAATTGCTTGAATTATAGTATCAGTTACATTTCACAAAGGATTTTGTTCCTAGGTTGAGTGAGTGAGTTGACATACGATGATTGACATATGTCACACTCATACCCCTTATCATCATCATACACATCACAATGACAATCGTGAGTCAATGACATAAATCGAAATTTATTTTATACCTTTTCGGCTGAATGATTTTAGCCTTAATTTTAAATTAGCGTATTAACTTGTCGTATTATATTAGGGAAATTTAATAAGTTAAGTAATTAAGGTTAAAATGTAATTAAGTATTATTAATTGTTCCTTAAGGTGACATTTATGTATTAGCTTTCAAAAATTAATTAATTTATGATAGAAGTGATAGAACGTGTTAAAATGAGGGATTCTAGAAGTAAAGCTTGACACATTTGATGTAAAAATGAATACATGTAATAAACACCTTTGCTCATTGCTTGTCAATCAAGTATTTTATAAAAGAAACTCACAGCTTCTCTTTGTGTGAGACTTAGAGTAATTTTAGAATTTGACCGTCGTCAATCAGCCACGACGGAATTATAATCACAATTTGAACAAAACTGTTAATCCTTTGTTTTAAAGTAATTAAAGTTTTCCATATTTTTGCTGTCATTTTGGGTGTGATTAAGAGTAAATATTAACTACGCTGTTATAAATGAGCAAAGTTTGTATTCAAAAACAACTTAAAAGGAACTTATTCTTATTCAATCGTAATCTTATCGTAATTGTTTGTGTTCAAAGGAATGTTTGTTTTCTTGTTAGTTTCTGAAAATAATAAACAATACATCCCTCCATGAAATTTTAATGTATATTAGCATTCCTAATTAGAATAACTCTTGTCTTCAAATAGTTAACAAGCCTTAAGCTGCTAAATCTCAAAGAAAGAAAGAAAAAAAGGTAAGATTTCAATCATTTACCGGCTGTCGATTGTATTTCACCTCAAAAGCCAAAAAAATTCCAGTTCATTTAATCCATCAAAGTCAATTCCTATTGTCAAAACTTAAAGAAGAAGCTAAAAGTTAAGCAAATACAATCATAATCCTTATTATTATTAGCTTCCAAAAGATTTAAAAATTCCAACATACAATTCAATAGAAACTAATACTCATTTCTCATCTTGTTTTACAAAAGATCTAACAAATCAATTTCTTATTTCAATTTCAAGGAAGCTTATTGTCAACTCGATACAAATATTAAAGTCTTTTGTCGACCGCCGTGAAAATTCGGCTTATAGAAAATTGACACAAATCCCTGTTTCACATATTAGTAAGAAATCTACTTATTTTCAATATTTCATTTTTCTAAAATTCTCAGTGGTACAAAGGACCGACCATGACTTCCCACTTCCTTGCATAATACAAAATTGTATTGAGAAATCACCTACACACAACACACACCGTCTAACTATCAGCCTTCTGTTGTATAGATTCAAAACAGAAAATAATGTCACCAACCCGGCAGGCAGGGCCATCATCAATTATATACTTCTATCACTTATTTCTTATTGTATTGACCAGACCCTACCGTAGGGAAACCGATCTACACTGAAGTTAAACCAGAAAAAGTATAAGGGACAAAGCAACCCCCATGGATCTTTGCTCTTGAAATCTTTCTGGTGTAAATTATGCTTTGACATCTTAATACCACCATCGCCGGGGACAGAGGTGGTTTATGATTTTCGAGGAAATAACGGAATGCATAAGAATGTATTGAAGTTTATACTTTTGGAATTCCTTAATTTTGATGTAATACTTAATAGTACGGTTGATGTTGGTTGAGTACCGGACATAGAAAATGGTAGTTTTAAATTTTCAAAAAACTCTTAAGGTATTTTTACGACAACGGGACTTATTTTATTAGTTTATGAGTAGTATGATAAGAAACAATGTTAAATTTAGTTCTAAACGTGACTATGAGTCTCTCTATAGAGGACAGTTGATTAGTTCAATAGAACAAGATGCTTTTTTAAATATTTTAACAAAGGGACAGAAGAGCTTTATTATTTTATGAGTTTTGGGATTCAAGGCTTGATGGGTAAACGTTAAGAATTGTTAATCGGAATCCATACAGTAGTTAAAATTCAATTTTAGGGAACACCGACTTGATTAACACAACAACAAGCTACTAAGGCACAAGCCGTATAATAAAAGGACAAAGGCAAAGGTCTTCTAAGCTGTTGACTCGTAGTAGGGATGATTCTACCGGAAAATGAGTTTGAATGCTAAGCTTGTTAAACTTTTGACCTTCGTATAGCAATAAAGTTGTAACAATTCAGGTCAAATTTTATGTAAAGTAGGAGCTTGGTTGGTTAGTAATTTGGTATACTTATCGAATTGGACCATCTTTAAAATGAAGCATGACAAATGCAAATGGGCAAAAGCTATCAAACTTTGTATTTTATGAGAGTCAATTTTAAAAAAAGGAAAAATACTCGAGGACAATTTTTACACACAAATTATCAAAATAACAAAGTTTTATAAATAGTAAATAACCCAAATG
>JAQGAA010001208.1:0-16746 GCA_034696425.1 Isotoma viridis | reverse complement strand
CATAAAACGGGTAAAAACGTTTGCAAAAAGTTTTTATTCTGAAGGGGGATTCGTTCTCTTGTGCAGGGATTTTTTCTCTGAACGAAGCTGAGGCTCTACCACTTAGGCCAAAATACCACCTAAATACAAATATTCAAACGGAATTCTCAGAAGGGGAGATATAATACCTATGAATTGCACCCAACCTGCCTTCTCTAATAAGAGTTCTATAGGAATTCCACGTCAGCCTTTAAAACATGTAATTCAGTGCCGGGTTCAATTTGCAATTCTATTTATGTTCACAAACCACGTGTCAAAAACCGTTTAATAAAAACTGTATATTTTTCGTGGAAATTATGTAAAAAAACATGTAAATTGGAATTTAAACGGAGTTTTTTACTATATTTTTAACTAAAATTCCTGAACTGGTTTGACCTCGGGGGCTGAGTCGGGTGGGGTCATGTATTTAAATTTAACTTTTGTTATAAAATTATATCCTAGATTAATGTAGATTATATTTATTTGCGTTTTTTGGGGGGATCAAAAAATGTAATGAAAGGCTTTTTATTAGAGTTTAAAAAGGTTTTGAGCTTACGTTTGAAACACGTAATTTGTAAATGGAACTTTTGAGGGAATTATTATGTATTTGTTTGAAGTGAATTTTGTAACTTATGTGGTTGGGGTTTGTTAAAACACTTTATATTGGCCTCAGAGGCTACGGTACTGAATTTTGCAAGTGAACAACTTGTAGGATGGCAGCAGTAGTGCTGATTTAAAATAGAAAGTTATTGTAGATGCAATGGGCTTGTACTTTGTTTGCTTTATGAAAAAATAAATTACTTTTTGCATGGAATTGTTGGAATTGGAACACTAAATTGATTAAGTTGTTTTTAATTGTTGTAATTGATTTGTGTTATGTATTGTTGTTGCAATAACAACAATAATTGTTATGGGTGAAACCCATTATGGCGTTGCACGAGTCTGTCCGTCTGTCTGTCCGCACTCTAACTTTCGAACGGATCAACTTTTTTGTAATCTGATTTCAGATATGCATTAATGAGGTCAAAAGGAAGGTCAAGTTCGTTAATGGGGCAAATCGGACCGCTTCTTCATTGTCCTGACCTAGGTCATTCAAATTAACTATATAACAATATATACATGTAATATCATTTGAAAGGTCTTAAAATTTCAGAAATTTCAGAAATTAGGAGGACAGACAGACAGACACGGGGTTTCACCCATCGCTATGTGCGATTAAACGGTTTATTAGTTATTATAATTATATTTTCATTGTTGTAATTATTACAAGCAATGTCAAATCTCAATAATGAGGTGTTTTTTATTATTGTTTCTTTAGTTATTGTATGTCTTAAGTTATTATTCCATAAACCAAATTATTTAATTTTATTCAAGATTTTTGATTGATTTTTATATAACGAGGCTGAATTTATCCTTTTTTATTACTATTTGTTCTTGGTTTATATATCAATTCATTCTTTAGCATGATAATGTTTCCTTAAATAGTGCATGTTTGGATAGTGGTTTTGCAGTATTAGTTTGTAATTTAAATGTAACTTTAGAACAAAACAAAAACTAGAATATTTGTAGCTCAGAGTTTACTTATTGAGTCTTGAAGAAAGTGTTTCATTCAACTTCGGAGGTCTTAGGTTTCTTTCTAACTTATGATGAAGAAAAATGCATTATACGTTTAAAATTGTTTCTTATTGAACACGTTTTCTAAATTCAGAACATTCGTCCATGGTGAAGGAAATGCGTTTATATTTGTTTAAAAAATCAGCTTGTATTCGAAAAGAAGCTATGATCATTCAAACCTGCGTGCAAACAGACACTCGATTTTTATGATATGTAATGATTGTTTCCGCTTTATTACATTTTAGTTACTGGCTAAGGCTAGGTAGTTAAAAAATTAATGGTTTATAAATTTTCAAAAGGAATGTCCAAATCTAAACGTCTCTTATGACGTGATTTTAAGGAGCATTTTGTGTACCTATATGTTCTTATAAGGTTGGAAAATACATGGGGCCAAGTTCAGAGTCTGATCCATAGACCAATGGAGCTTCAATCATTCACTCATCATTGTCATCATTTCTACCAATTTATGCTCACGTACCTGGGTAAGTGAACATGGAAATTAGTATAAAGTTTTTTACAATCTGCTGGAAGTCTTCATGTCTGTATCTAAAAATCAGAGACTAATTGAGACAAAGATAGCTAAGGTTCTAATTTACATACGAAATTGTTCATGCATGACCCAAGAAGGACAAAATTGTCTGAAGTCATACAAAGTTAGTGAGAAATCAACGGTTTTAATATGAAATTATAATTGACATACGTTTACAATATTAGTATACACCAAAAGTTTCTATTATACATCAACAATGGATCAAAATCGAAAGTTTTTGAATTTCTCCAATTTTATTAATAATTTTTAAAGCCAGTGAACACATACACGAGTGAAACAAACATTTTGTAGAAGTTGCTACATTTTGTATGAACCCTACTTTCGAAAACATGTAAAAAAGGCGAGTTTCATGTGTTTACAAAATACTGAGTTGTTATACTGCTATTTAACAAAATTAATTAATGTTTTAACTTCTTAATTATTAGTACTAATACTATTACATTATTTATTACTTCTATTGCCTAAACTTATCTAAAATTTACCTTCAACTAACAATAAAAAAGGCAAAGACTAACCATAACACAACTTATTGCATATTCAAGTCTTGATTTAGCTGTATTTCTTATTAAACTTTCTTTCTTATTTTTTCTTATGAATGTAACTACACTTTTATAAAGTAATTTTCTATTAAATACTTCAAAAGGTATAAAAGTATTTGATCGACTTACTTGATTTCTCAATTCTTTGTTAATTCCATATTTTCCTTATGCTTTTGCCTATTCTCAAAGAGGAACATTTCATCATAAGTTCTTCCTACTCTAAATTAGTTTGTTTCTAGTTTCTTTACAAAGGAACCCCCTTGGCACCTAGATATTCAAAGGGACAAAAGATGTATTTACTTCCGGAGCTCTTAGTACAGTTCAGAGATCATTTTCAATAGAAAATAAAAGAGTTCCTTGAGAGAAGGGAAATAATAGATCCAGATGTGGATGAAAAATATACCCTTATTTGTAAAATATGGCACGTGCCCCTATTCAACCATATGCCACACAAACTATTTACAATTCTGTCTTATACTTTTTATATTTATAAAAGATAGATAGTTACATTTTGCTCCAAAGCGTCTTTCAACAAAAAGGGGGATCAAATGTCTTGGAGTTTTACTCTGTTGTATGTGATGAAACCCGAACTGACCTGAGGGCAAGAATTGGGAAAAGTGCTTTGGTATAGTAACAATGTGTATGCTAAGAAGTCTTCTCTGTTAAGTTTCAAGTCGCATATTTTTGACTTTAGTAAAAATTGTTTGCAGCTTTTACAAAATGTAATTTACTATTTTTTGTTTCGGGTAAGGCGGGTAGAGTTCAGGGAGTACGTGTAAAGTAGAACATTACTTCCTGATTACTAATATACATAATATCAGTTTCTTGATTTTATCATGTTTTCCGAATTTCACTCCAAAATTTCTACGAGTTCAAGTTTCTTACGATTGATCACTTCAAATATTGACGTATTATTCGAATTTACTTTTCAACCATTGTGCAGACCTCTGAGTTTTACTTCAGGTGTCTTATTAGAGTATACCAGCAATAATGTTTTGCAAAGGAATTCTATCTTGAAAATTTAGAATTTGTTATTATATGTTTCTAAACTGATGTGATGTGGATTTAATAATATGATTACGGTTTTCCCTGGACTAGAATTTTATTAGACGCTTTGTTTCGTTCCTTTATTCTCGATTGCAAAATAATTGCGATACATTTTGTAAAAAAAACTGCCTGCTAATGTTCTTTCAACAGCTCAAACAGTTTCTTTTAGATTGTAATAAAAAGCACAATTTACGATATGTTGTAACCCGAAGGCGAATCAAAAGTCATAGTGTTGACCAATCCATAAAAGCATAACGTGGTCTCATCTCTTATATTGGTTTAAAGTAACAGTATAAATATACATTTTACTACATGGCAAAGGGATTTGTGTAAAGAATTTTCTATAAAAATAAGATTGTATCACAAATTTGTGCCAGAATAATGCGAGGGTGGCAGCTGGTCTTCTTGGACCCTTCAAGTATTAAAGTTTTATTTCTGTGTAAGCCTCTATAGAGATCGGTTGGTCATGCATACACGCTCGTAATAATAATAATACCTTTTTACAGCATGGAGCACTTCAACAAGCACACAAAAGACCGTGCTGGTATTCATTCATATTATTGAATTGTTCAGAACTCAAAAGAGCCTATCTGAACTTCAGACACGTAGGCCCTTGGCTAAACCTCATGTATTTTGTGGCTCGTGCCTAACAACTCTCTAAAATACTTGCTTTCTTAGTCAATGTAATTTTCTTATATAAATCTATACTAATAAATATACTACTACTATTATTGTGGTCTTCAAATTATGCTTCTTAAGGATTCAAGACTCCGAGTAAAACATGTCAAAGACGAGGAGATGCTTAGTTGAACGTTGAACTTGAAATTGGACTTGAAAACTTGATACTGTTTGGATTAAACTTTCTTCAAAATCTAATGTTTCATTTGGTTATTAACTACTGAACTTGTTCATATTGTATGTTTCTTAAAATTAACTATGCTAAAATTCCACGGGGACGAAGATGCAGATGATTTTCACAGACACAGTCTAACTAGGTCTGCATTATGCGAAACATACCTTTGTCTCATTTCCTTTCGTTTTGAATCATTGGTCAGAAAGGTTAAAAAGTTTATAAAGTAAATGACAGCATGAGTTCAGAAAGTTCTAAATTATACACACAATAGACATAATTTCAGATAATTATTTAAGAAACTAGTTCAACGACTGCTCTTATTTAGTTCTAACACAAACCAGGCAAATCTACTGGATAAAAACCTCAACGTATACAAAAACTTCTTTATCTAGAACAATTTTTGTTTAAACTCTTTACTTTTTCCTTTGTGTATAGCAACGTATATAAAAGTACAGATGTACTTGTTCAAACTTTAAGTCATATTTACATTATTATTATCAAGCAGAGAGTTGAGTGATAGGACCCTTTAGTAAATTATGAACATCTGCATGAATGAATGAACATCAGCAGCAGTAATAGTAATAATAGGCCAAGCTTGCTTAGGGAACATTCATTAATAAAGGCAGTTGATTTCGTGTTAAGGGACCACTACTACTGACTACTACTATTACTACCCGAACTTACAATTATTCAGTGAACCTGAACATGCAGATTGAAAACCTTTTAGACCCTACAGAGTCATTTTGAAGCGTGCTGCTGAAATCATTATTAGTCTGGACATTATGTTATATACTCAAAGTTGTTTAATTAAACCTCACTCATACATCTAAATAGGACACTTAAATTCTTCAAAACTAAATAAAAGTTTGCCTGCATAAACACATCAATTTAGAAAAAATTGGTACAATGATCCAAACTTACTAGAATTTTATCAGTTAAATCATTTAATTTTATAGGTATCTTTATAGAAAAGCCACCTGCCAAGTGTAGGACCCAACGCATGAAAAAAAGCAACTGAAACTGGGTAAATTTCTATAATTTATTAGTAATTCCTGAAAGAGTTCTTTTCTTGAGCCCTTTTGATGCTTCTTACTGAATATATGTATTTTTTGCGTGTAACATGTGCTTGGCCAAAGTACATACATTATAATGTAACATGCGGTCGAAGGTGAGTTACCATGTATTTAACTTGAGTCTCCAGTTGTAACATTAGCAAAGGAACAGTGTTTTACTACCCTGAAGGAAGATTCGTTGAAAATGTACAAAGACAGCTGAGACTGCTGCTGAGGCCGGAAGAGCCTTAAGTGGAAGAAGGTGTTGTATTTCCTTTCCTCTAGCTTTTTCATCACTAGTCACTTCTCCATTCTCTATACGGATATATAGCACCTAATAAGACTTTTACACCAAATTACGTCATTAAGCATTAACATTACACATATGCATGTACGCATATGTACACTATCATTTTTATACAACCCAAAAACTAAAAATATTAATGAGACTTAGCTTTAACATTCTCAACATTAATTCCCTTTGGAAGAGAAGCTTGTTTTTATTCAAAGTCTTCAACTCCCATGCTGATCTTCCCTTGAAGATTTATTTGCGTCGAGTTAAATCACAAGGTTTTACCACGAATGCATTAGATACCACACACCACACCCCAGACAACACCACTATTTCTACTTTACACATCTTACGAATCTTATTACCACGAAGAGTAAAGTAGGAAGAAGATTCAAAGTGAAAATTCATAGTGGTCATGTCCGTGTCGTGTGGGTATCTCTAAACACGCTGTGACCTGGTTCTGTACACTTCCCACTTCCATTAGAAAGGTTCAGGGTGACTGAATTTTTGACTTTGACCACAAACAGAATCCCTAATGCAAGAGAACATTCTAAGTTTCACAAGAGAGACCTTTGGGCTCTTTTATACTTCTCTGTGGACTTTCACATTCTCAAACCTTGAGTTACTTGCATAGGGAATAGGGACATGTTCAAGTAAAAGCGAACCACTTTCACGTAATGCACATCAAGTTACAAGTTTAACACTGTGACCAGTAAGTACATGTACATGAACATGATTTGATACTTGCAGGAGCAAATAACCGCTATCAACTTGAGTGTATTACATTTACTTGGCAGTATAGTAGAGAAAAAGGATTTTATTCTTGTCTTTTTCACAACACTTGCTTACTCTATAAAGACTCGGCTTTCCCTTAAAATGTATCTTTATGATTAGAAGAAAGCAATGCAATTTGATGCCGAATTGCAAAAATTACAAAGTCCATGTGTGTTGTAGCCTTAAGTAGACTGTGGGATAATCCACATGGCACATTAAAGAGAATTTCACCCCAGGATTCTTAGGATAGGACATTTACAAAAGAAATAAGACTAACTAGAGAGGCTGCACTCTGTCTGTGTATATATCTCATACACTCACACAAGGTTAACTTGATCGTAATCCCTTTTCCAGAAATATATAAATTTCTTCTAACTAAATAATATTATGTTATATCTTTGTCAAGCCTTTATGGAAAAATAGTGCTCTTAAAGTATCTTTAAAGAGTTGGCATGGGCATTTGTATGTAGGGAGTCAGTGGGTATAAGGAAACTCATTTCTTTAGAGGATAAAAAATTTGCATGCATAACCAGAATTTCGTCCTTTTGCATTTTAGCCTTCAAGTGACTCCAAAAAGTCCTTTTTTCCTAATATGCTTCTTCTTCTTCTTCTTTACTGTGTTAAAAGTTAAAGAAGGCATGGACCCAGTTGGACATAAGAAACAGACAGATCTAAATTTTGTACAAGTTTGCAATTTTCTATGTAAGCCTGTCCTGTCTACTTTTATCTGTGTCTTGTGTGTCTCTCTCTTATTCAATGTGTGCATACAGAGTACACTTGATCTTTGTAACAAAAATAGGAAGACTCAAAAAGTAACAAATGAACACGAATTTCCTTGACATCTTTTTAACAAGAGATGGGTGGCTTTTACGTTTTATACTCTTAAACTAGTTCTTGTGCACAAGATAAGGCTTTCGCTTAGGTCTTTTAGATAAGGAAATTATATGTACTTTGGAGAAACCAGTGGTAGTCTCTTATCTTTAGTTTTTACCACTCATCAAGTAGATTAAGGCTCCTCCAAAAGCAACTCTTTTGTATTCAGAGAGCATAGGAGAAAACTGGGTATATCAGAGTAATCCACAATTTCAATTTGGTATTTTGTACCATTTCTCCTGGAAATAGCTTTTTTTAAACTTGATTATAAGCAGATTTTTTAAATAACTCCCATATTTTAAAAGTTGGTTAATTCCAAGTATCAATAGTTTTTAGAGTTAGAAGAAATAAAGAAAGAAAGGATTCACAAAACTTTGATAAGAAAACATTTAAACCTTATTATATTACTAAAGAGTTATGAACAAGGGAGATAGTAGAGACTGAGAGTGGATTTCTTATGTTTGTAATAAAATTGAGATTTGAATCGTAAAATAAAAGAAAGGAGTGTTGAAATAAAATAAATCTGGAAATTCTATTGTCTTCACACCGGATGATGTCTCAATTAATGGTAAAAAGTTTACCCATTTTGGAGTAAAGTAGGCTAAAGCTAATAAGAATAATCTTAAAATTCTTCTTCTTTCGAGCTCAATTGGAATTCTAAGATCTCATTTGGTTTTACAAAGGTTTGACAAATACACAGACTTCCAATCTTTTGGTTATACACACCAGCACACCTACAATCATTTCTCTTTAAAAAAAACTTACAAAACAAATTATAAGAAAAGCCTCAAGTCTTAAGTCTTGTTAATTTGGAAACCTTTAAAAATAATCCATTATTTTTCTTCCCCTAAGACAATTATATAATTAATTAATAAATCAATTCTACTGTAAATGCTCTACTGATTCTTGAAATAAAACACAATATTATAAGTGTTTAACGAATACGATATTCAGTTCAAATGGAAAGTAGACAAGTAAAATTCTAGACAAAAACCCGAACTCATAACTGCTTCCTTAAACTAAAGAATGACTACAGGATGAGATGCCAGAATTGTTGGTTGACATTAGCTCATATTATTCCTAGATCTCTAGGAGCTTTGGCACGATTACATTCCAAATTGCTAAAACTGCACCATGTGCATCTTGCCAATTTGTAAATGTCCAATACCACTACTACTAATATTACTACTAACTACCCGAATAAAAAAGCCAAATCAAGTATTATTAGTTCTATCTGATAAAAACAAAAAAAAATGAAATAAACGCCATTCTGAAACTC
Organism: Isotoma viridis; assembly: GCA_034696425.1. Classification (NCBI taxonomy): domain Eukaryota; kingdom Metazoa; phylum Arthropoda; class Collembola; order Entomobryomorpha; family Isotomidae; genus Isotoma; species Isotoma viridis. Next base: position 7,855 of record JAQGAA010001208.1, on the reverse strand, counting down.
TTCAAACATTACAATTCAGAGTTTCATCTGTGCGATCTGATCTGTGGTCTCTTGTGATGATCTTCCTTGTATTCCATAACAATTTATTAAAACTTTCCTTACTTTCTAAAAAGCCCCACCCAGTACAAGATGCGAATCGACAGTAAATAATCCCTAGCCAATTCTTCCACAAGGCTTTATTTCATTATTATTATTATTACTCCATTGTTTTGATACAAGTCTATCTGTTCAGTATTCTCAGTGTGGAACATGAGCTATTTCCTACCGGATAAAGTAAATGAATAATATTTATAGTAGAAAATCCTCTGGAATGTCCCCCCTTCCTTCCACGTTCCATAAATATATCCACAATAAATATTTCCACTTCTGAAACAACCATATACAATACAAGACCTTTGCCTTTTACTAAAACTAAACCCTTGACTACTACTACAAACAGTATCATCATTCATTTTTATATAAAATAAAATGAGATCGTTCCATTTGGTTTAGTGGTAGTAGTAGAATTTGTAATAGGACAAGGAAAATCTTTCTGGATGTGTAAAAATATAACGGCTATTGGTTGGTAAGAAGTGTGCGTGGTGATCCTATATTATATGTTAAAATGTTTTTGAAAAAGAATAAAAATATCTGTAAAGCCGATCTTACAGATGACAGAACAGCAGAAACGGTTGGTTGGTCTAACCCAGCCGTTTATTTCCTTCCGTTTTTCCCAGTCGACCCTTTAAAAAAGATTTTCGGAGCTTGTACAACGGGAACAGGAACAACACATTCATTTTATACACATTCATACACACACACTACACCTAGAATTGGCTAGAATAAAATTCCTAGGGATGTAAATATTATTATACTCAGGAAAGGGTTCTGGTTCGGATCTCGTGCTTTACAAAAAAGGTACAAGTCCATAATAATAATAATAAAGTACACATCGGTATTTCTATATTTGTATTTGAGGGTTGTGTGAAGTGAATGCGATTATACAGGATATACACGACAAGACGGTGTTGAATTTATGAATGTGTACACAGACAGGAAGAGTTGTATATAGAGAGTAATAGTTAGTAGTGTGTGTTTTTCGTTCCACAAGGATTGTGCTGTATTATTCCAGATTTTAAAATCCTTCCGGAAGGATATAAATCTAAAATCTAATGGAAAAATATGTTCCACCCAGTCAATCCTTTTTATACAATTTTTATCAAGTAAACAGAAAAGACTCATATGAGTGCATTTGTTGCTTCAACTTAAAGCCTTAAACACTTTTTACCTGTATTTTCTCACTTCATGAGAGTCAATTTTGAAGGGTGGATTGCTTTGTTTAATATTTGGTCATACTTATGGATTTATTTTTAAATTATAAATTATGTAATTATAAATATTTAATTACTCTGTATTTTATGAGGTAATCCTGCAATCTCAACCCTTCAAATAACCAAAAATGACGGAATCAATACCTTGAATAGTTAGACTTATTTAGACTGGTTTTTAATTACAAGTTGAGAATTCTCTGATTCCATTATCATCCCATTATAAAATTAAGCTAAAATAAAAATTCAATTTTTATTTAAATATCGAAGCTCATAATTTATTTCCATAAGTCAGAATAAGCTTTTCAGGTCAAACTGTATTCCTCAAAGAAACTAAAGGTTATTCTCCTAACGGTTCCAACACTAAATCCCAACACAAACCTTAATCCTCTATTTTAGTCATCATGCATCTGTTCCATCACCAAAAATCCCAACATTAGTGTTATAAAACTCCTATCAAAAACATAACCCTTATATAGCTACCAGTTTAATAATTCAAATCTAAAAATCCTCTCCATTCCTAACCTGAGCAAATTACAAAATAAAACACCTCCCAAAAGAGTACTCTCAAACACTCTCCCTCCCTATACAACAAAGCCCTAAAGCTTAGTTAACTCAATAAATTTGCAAGTTAAATCATAGTAAATTATCAAGTTCGACAAACTAGTTAATTTAAGCATAATCAAGCTGATTAAAAAATTTGCTCAAAGCCATGCAAAAATTATTAACATTTCTTTACACTCTCTGTTACCTCTTCTACCTACCACTTACTCACTTTTACCCCCACAACGTGCCCTAAAAAACCCTCCTGACTCTTTTTTTTACCCGCATGTATTATCTCAGCCCTCAGCTACTTCTACATCCGATATCCTCACGCAGAAAAGGCATTCATTCGTGTGTACCTTTTTTACTCTTATTCTTTACACACGGAACAGTTCATAATATTATACTTGTACAAAAGAACACACAGTAGTAGAAAAGACGAGTTTTTGTTACCAGAAGCGAGTTCTTCTTGTGACTGCTGGTGATTCTTCTCTGGTACATAGTAAAAACTACCGGAGTTGGATGAGTTTCCCTTCAGTCTAGTTTTGCATCTGGTCTGGTGTATGACATATCCACACATAGGAACACCTTTTGTCAGTTTTTTAATGTGAATACAAAAAAGTCTCACTAACTAATGTTATAAGAATTAACCCTAAGCATCATCATCATCCTACATTATAAAAACCCTACTTACTACCTATATTGATTACGTAGTGCGTTTTAAAAATATAAATACCATCCATAAGCCATAATTAATTTATGCTTGGTGAAAATGTACAAAGTGCATTAGGCCTTGTAATTACACTATAATTACAAAATTACAAACAATAAGTTTATAGAAATTGACAATTAGTTGTATACCGTAGTTACTAAATAGTATTAAAAACTCAAGGTATGAATAGAAAATTGAGACAATACATTTAAAAAAGAGAACAAAAGTCAGTAGTAGTATTAGTATTTGTGTAGTTAGTAGTAGTAGTATGAATAATACGATCCAATTCTCAGAGACTTATTTAAAAAAACACTTGCCCAACATATAAAATTAATAATTTAATGAACCAGCTCTGTCCTGAATTCATTTTATTTTTTGCTATGTGAATTTTTTTAAAAGCCGACATTATAATATATATTGTTAATTATATCTGGCTAAAAATATTAAGAAATCAGAACTATAAAAATTTTTAATCGACCTCCCATGTGGGTTTTATCTAAACCAAACCAATTTAAATTTCTACAATAAAATAAGTAGAAAAAGCAACAAAACTTAAAAGGACTTTTGTAATTATATGAAGACAGCTAATTATTTATAGTTATGATGGTGAAAGTGGATAATGTAATAAAAATATTAATTTGTTTATTGAGTTGAGACTACCTTTAGGTATAGGGAGGACTTGGCTAGTTTATTTTTGTGGGGAAATTGAGACAAACTTGTAAAACCTCATTCTTATCATCCCTATCTATTCTATTCTTATTTTTTTAGAAGGATTTTGCTAACCTTTAGTGATACTGACTGACTGTGCTTTGTTCTACAAGGAGACTTAATTTCAGTGTTAGTAAAAAGTTTAAAAAAAAAGAAGTGATTGAGACAAAACTTTTTCTAGTGTTGAGGTTGGTTGGGTTTTCAGTGTGATGTTTGAGATTGAGTTTTTCAAAGAATTTTAATCAGCTTGTCAAAGTCCATCTACTTGATTGCACTTTTGTGTAACTGTTATTGGATTCAAGGTGGAAACTTAAGTTTGGAAAAAGTAAGTTTTTTATTCCTTACTACTCTTTTTTTATTCTATGGTGTGTGTCTGTTTGTAAGTTAGTGTGTGTTTGAACTTTTACTTTCTAAAGTTTTTGGAAGATTTTATACACAAGTTGGTTTCATCTTTTTAGTACTAATAATAATATTATTATGATGATTTAGTACTAGAATATAGTAGAATGATATTTCTGCCTGTTGTTATAATATTATAGTGTGTGTTTTTTATCATGTGCATCGTAGTTTATATGTCAGTTGCATTCAATTACTCGCTTTACGCCCAGAACGTATACTAGACCTGGTCATAATAATGATAATAATGTTGATCAGATCAGAGACTTTTTGCAATAAAAGGACACATGACTGTGAAGTTGAGAGAGATGAGAAATGCAAACATGGACATAAAAACCACTATTGTTATTATACATAACTGAATATTCGCACACGACCTGAGGTTCTCTTATATGCATGTAGAGTACAGCCTAGTTATAAGGAGCATGGAAAACCGGGTTTTTTAATGAACTTTTAGCTTAAAAAACTAGTTGTGCCTTCTTAAGAAACATTTTTCAAAAAACACAGTGTGATGCAGTGTATTGAGGTTGTACTGTACATTCTGTACCCTAAACTACACTACAAGGGAAAAAGGAACCTCAAGGGATATGTGAATATTTCAAGAATCTATGTTGTTATCCGGGTTAGAAAACTCAAACTGCCTTGTATTACTATTTACACCCGGTAGCTTCCCTCTATATATTCATTCCACTATCTATTTTGGTAACTCACATTAAATAAATGTCATGGGGGGTACATAAGGGAAAGGTGATTCTATCACAAAATATTTTCTATTTGAGTTGAAATTCAACAAAATAAGGTAAACTGAGATGGGAATCAAACTAGAAGAGATTACATAACTGTTGTGTGTGTGTGCATCTTCTAAAATTGCAAACTGTGTACACTAGACTACTACTGTAGTGGACTTGGATCTCTGAATTTTGTATGGTAATAATAATTTTAATAATGTATAGAAAACATAGTGATACTAAACGCTTCTAGATTCAATAGATAGATAGAGAGAGATTCAATACAGACAGACATGTAACGAAAAAGGAACACCGAAAACCAATTACCCTTTTGCCATTTTCACATAGGTTTATATACACTTATACATGTTCTTACTTGGACTTTCTTATGTAATATAATGACATTGTCACTACTGGTATATATATAGTAGTAGTGGTGGTCCTTACTGAAATGTACTTTCTACTTTTAGCTACTTTTACTATTGATTCCACACTAGAGAATATATTGTATCAAAGAGTGAAGAGACTATATATGAGGACAGTAATAATAATAATAATAAAATAATACATTTGTTCCAGCTATTTCTATAACTCAAAGGAAATAAACGAATTGGTGAAAAGGATATGTTATATGGAGTGTGGAATCCTTTCATTTCATGGCATCACATAACAAAATCCCTAGAAAGTACAACACAACACTATGGCATATGTCCAAAACATGTAAAAAAGTCAAAACTCAAAAACCGAAGCCTAATAAGCATTGAAATAATGGTGAAATAAATATATTATGTCAAATCTAGCAAAAAAGACAAACACACATCCACACTTATCTCTCTCTATTAGTGTATATATTCTTTAGCTACTTAACTTATATAAAATTAACAAGCAAGTTAACAAATACCCTGATGATAGTAATAATGAGCTTGAGTAAAGACAAACTCATTACGAGTTGAAACCAACTCAACATTAGACAACTGGCACAGGTTTGCAATGTGTAGTAGTTGTAAAAATAATGAGAACAAAAAATATCCAAGTGGTACTTGCCGTCGTCATCTCGAGTTTCTTGCTAAATGAATTCAATACGTTTTTTTAAAACAAAAATAATATTATTAACTAGGATACTAGGAAAGCTTATAAAAAATTCCAGAGGGAAATGAACGAATATAAAGGACCTCGGAAGAGAGATATTTATAAAAATTATTAGAAAAGCTACCGTTCAAATTTTTATTTTATTGCTCCAGGAATAAAATAATATTTATTAAAAAAGTTATTCCAAATATGATGCAAATGTCCACATTCATTCTCCTTAATCTTTATTATATTGCATGATCAGGATCATTTTATGATAGAAGATAAGTGATGACTTAGTGGAAGCGAGGAATCCAGAATGATATTACTTTCCAGCTTTGAATATCAGTAGTAAGTACCTAAAACAAGGTATGAGTGAATTTAGACAAGCGGGACAAGTAAGTAGGGCCCTTATATCATGACGATGAAATACGGGACAGGATGGGCAAACACACATTCAAAATGTAAGGGTGACGAAAAAGATGATGATGGTGACTTAGGCATCATCATGGCATCAGACAAAACTAGTCAGTTTATAACTCAAGAGACGAGGAGGCCAGGTGTTGTTGTTCGTGGCTGCTGGTACTGGCACTTTTTTTGGGGAATGCCATTCAATTAAAAACAGCTTTCATACTCGGATAGAGAAGTACCTACATCAAGTATTTCAATTTTATATGAACCAGAACCATTCATTGAGTCAAATCTAAATACTAACCAACAATAATATTATAACCAAAAACCACCAGTACCACTACCAACACTAACTATGATGATGCAAACTAGCCAAATGTTCTTTATTCCAGCAGATTGGCATCATCATTACAGCAATTTGAATAGAAATGCTATAATGATAATAAATAAAAATAATAATATTATATCTCTCATTGCATGTTTGTTATATTTTTCCAATCGTAATTTTTTTGAACACCTGAAACTTCATAAAGATTATTACGTTTGGGGTTTATATATTTTATTATTATTACTGATCCATATGTGGTAGTTGTAGCAGTTTTTTCTTAATGTATGAAAAAAGTGATACTGGATATAGTATTGCTTTTTCTTGAAATATTTCATGCATGCAATTTTACCACTTTCCTGTGCAAAAAAATGACAAGGATGTGATTTTGACAGTTTTATCTAATAATAAGCCTTATCCCCATTCTGCTACTGCCACTACCAGACACAACTAAGCTTATGGAACGATTCTTTCCAGACTTTGTGACGTTTCCTAACGTCCTGTTTCTATCTGGAATAATGCATGTTGTTGTATTATAAAGTGATCGTTTTATTTAATAGGGAGACAAGTGGATTTGAAAATCAAAGGGTGACATGCAACTGATGATGCAACCTGATTGAAACTTCCTAACCTAAATGTATGTATATTTTCTTCTTTTTTAGGAAGAATAAAAACTTTCTTTTGTGTTATCAAAGCAATATTGAAACAACTAAAGCACTTCAATCGAAATATATTGCTTGTTTCAATTGTCTTTAGATTTAGGTAGGATTTAGGTAGTGTAGCAATAAACACAAAGTGATCCGTGCTTTCTCCAGTAACAAGTTAAACGGGCAGTTTTTCTCATCAAATCAATTTCCTTAATGTATAGCGGATTTTTGCTAACCTACTTTATCCTCTTTCTCTGGCAGTACCACTACTTTATCGCAGATTCATTTTGTTCAATAAGTGAAATGATTATGATCCAGGGTATTCACCTATGTAGGTAGGTGATGACATTATATGTTCGCTATTATTTTTTAAAAGGCTTTCCGTTACTACCAAAATGCCTAAAACAACACAAAATGCCTTTTTATCTAAAAGATTACTTTTTTAAAATAAGAAGAATAGTAAAAAAAGAAACATCTAGAATAAAAGGTAGCACATGTGAGGAGACAATATTTAAGGAAAAAAGAGAAATCTAAAACTCTGTAGTGTATTAAAAAGAAACTTTACTCTAGTTTAGTTTTATATTACTACACACACACACACACACCCGAAAGGAAAAGTCATTCTCGCAAAGATAAACTTTTTTATCTTAAATTGCTTTCATTAATGTTTTGGAGGTGTCGACTTTTTGACACATGACAAAGTTTTAGGGTTTTAATTGACTCAAACTTTCTCTAACAAGTTTTAATGACAATACAGTTCCCATCACCCGCATGGTCTTTTATTCCTTAGTGTAAAATATCTAGAAGCTACATTTTGACAAAAGATAATAATATTATCTTCCATGTTTGTATAATCACTAAAGAGAGAGAGGGAGAAACTTTGCCAATTGTTCAAAACCATGGATTTAATAAGTATTATTTGATTATTGTATTAGTAAGTACCTCTAAAGCCGTTAGGGTATGCAAATGAGGTTTAAATATAGCTTAAAGTGCATTAATCGAAGATTTCA